>JADBJO010008134.1:61752-64252 GCA_016801955.1 Conus betulinus | reverse complement strand
GTCCCCATGGAAAGAATAAGACCAGACTGCACCAGTTACTGTTCGTGTACGTACGAGTCTTTCCAGAAATAGTCAGTGAGGAAATTCAGATGAAACCGTCTCCCTTTGGCATAGAAACGGTTCGTGAATACAGAGCCAAATCACAAAAACGGCTCTGTCCTCCTTCGGGCACATTCAATCTTCTTCATTAGATGTTGTGTATCGCCCAGCTGACCACGGGGGTGACATTAGGGCCGCCCCCCTCGTCAAAAAAGTCAGTTTCTTTACACAGCTGTACACACACACACACACACACACACACACACACACACACACACACACACACACACGTGTATGCGCACACACGAACACATGCAAACACGCGCGCACGTGCACACCCGCACGCACGTACGCGCACACACACACAGAGACACATACACACACGCGCGCGCGCGCGCGCGCGCACACACACACACACACACACACACACACACACTCACACTGGATTTTTTTTTTTTTTTAAATACGCAAAAATTGTTTGATAATATTTCTGCCATAAAATGTTAGATCCGGTGTCGTCGTATAATATCTGGGAACGCGTTTCCCAGATTTCCTGAACTTCCAATCGTGAAATCTGGGAACTGGTGTGAAATCTGGGAACGTCTCAGAGAATAGACAAAAGTGACACAAGAAGACCAAAGTTCTCAGTTGCACCTAAATAATTGTTTCCTACCCTCTCTCGAAAATCCATTCTTTTGTCTTCTTTTCTGCCCTTCTGAGCTCTGAAAGACCACGTTCCCAGACATCACGGGCCTTCCCAGATATCACAGTACGTTTTGGGAACGTGTTCCCCCCCCACCCCCCCCCAGTACCCCCCCCCCCCCCCCCCCCCCCCCCCCCCCCCCCCCCAAATCTGTGATATCTGGGAAGCCTTCCCAGATATCACGTTCCCAGATTTCACGCGACACCGGAACTAACTAAATAAATAACGTTTGATGGAACATCTCTGAAACAGTGTTTTTCACACAGTTTAGTCAGTAATGTATTCGTGCCCGACATCAAGCGCACTCTGTAAGATCATGTTTTTTACAGTGAGCGGTAAATCACACGGAACGCACGATCCAGCTTCCTAGTGTTTTAAACAAAAAAGTGGCCTGTATTCAACTGGCACAGAACTGTTTCTTCTTTACGGCCACTGTAGTAGATGGTTAAAAACTCTCAGAGAACTGGACGGACTTCATTAAGGCTAAATGAACATGAACAACTATTTGGGATGACAAGTTCATACACGCACATCAGTTTTTAAGCAGGAAGCTTCAAAGCAAAGTGTAACTTCGTCCCTAATAGTTCACTTTCACATAATGACCATAGCAGACTGATAGTTTTTACTGATAGCAATGCCACTTAGTTTCAGAAAAGAAAAAAAAAAAAAAACGAAGCCTGAATTTTCTCAAAATAAATCGTTGAGAGAGAGAGAGAGAGAGAGAGAGAGAGAGAGAGAGAGAGAGAGAGAGAGAGAGAGAGAGAGAGAGAGAGATAGATTCGCATTCGCATAATTTTTTTCTGTTCAGTTCAAAGGCTGGAGCTCTTTACAAAAGAAGATCACAGACATCTATAGTCAATAAAGGAAAACAACCATCCCTTGAAACAAGGGAAATAAATACATACAGAATAAATGAAATGATTGTACAATGTATATACACTGGGTAGAGCCGAGCGACAGCAATAGTGCACGCAATAGCAATTACACTGAGTATTGGTATGGAACAACGGTACGCAGGCTGCTCGGTCATTGTGTGAAAAATAATATGCTCGATTAATTAAGTCAAGTAGACGTTTTGCCTGGCTGTGTGTGCGTGCGTGTGTGTGTGTGCGCGCGCGCGCCCCCGTTCGTTCGAGCGCGCATGTGCGAGTGTGTATACGGTAATTGTTGATACCAAAGCTGTTTTGTTATTTACATCAGGGAAAGTGAAGGGACTGCACAGCCAGTCTGTAACCCGTGTTAGACAGACACAGAAAACGCACCAAACACACGAGCGTCTCACCTCTGGAAACCACACCCTCTGGTTGTTCTTCCCCCAGGACCGTCACACGCTACGCCCTGAAGATTTCAGCACCCGGGAGTTCCAGACACACCAGCCGCTCACCCAGAAGTGCCAGACTCTAACTTTCACCTTCTGGCCAAATTCTTATTTCAAATGTCAACTTATGAAGCTCGAACCTACACCTCAGGTGTCGACCAGTTCCTGATTCCAATGTCCACCGCTGGACCTCCAGGCGACACGCCAGTCAGTTTGAACTGGCAACTTTTCTTCCTCAGATGTCCTAACTAGTTGAATTCCAGACTCATCAACCCCGTCACTCTTCGTAGTCTGTCCGCTCGTGGAACTGAAATTCCGAACTCAAAGTCAAGCTGAAAGATCAGTTTCCGCTTCAATTGTTCCAGCCGTGGTCACGCCTGGTCCAACTCGAGAGAAGTGAACAGTGTGTAGTAGATGTCTATCGACGCTCTGTCCGCAGA
>JADBJO010008134.1:60000-61688 GCA_016801955.1 Conus betulinus | reverse complement strand
GCCAGTCTTAACCCGTTCGACAGACACGAAAACGCCCAACACCGTCGTCTCACCGCTGGAAACCCACCCCTCGGATGTTCTCCCCCAGGACCGTCACACCTAACGCCCATGAAGATCTTTCAGCACCCTGATTTCAGACACCCACCGCACACCTCAGGTGTCGACCAGTTCCTGATTCCAATGTCCACCGCTGGACCTCTCCAGGCGACAAACGTCAGTCAGTGTTTTGAACTTGGCAACTTTCTTCCTCAGATGTCCTAACTAGTTGAATTCCAGACTCATCAACCCCCGTCACTCTTCGTAGTCTGTCCGCTCGTGGAACTGAAATTCCGAACTCAAGTCAAGCTGAAAAGATCAGTTTCCGCTTCAATTGTTCCAGCCGTGGTCACGCCTTGTCCAACTCGAGAGAAGTGAACAGTGTGTAGAGTAGAATGTCTATCGACGCTCTGTCCGCAGACTGTGAGGACTTTCCCCAGAGGCAGCAGCAGCAGCAGCAGCAGCGCAGCAAGAGAGGAACTGCAGGATGAATGGAGAAAGAGCGACGGACACCCAGCACTAAAGCTTGGCCGCCCCAACCAGTTATCTAATAAACAAGCCGTAACAGAAGTCCCTTTTCACCCCTCCCCCGCCCTCCCCGCCCCCCCCCCCCCCCCCCCCCCCTTCCCCCCTCCCTAACAATGATTGCCGGCTTCCTGCGGTGAGCTACTGTGTGAAAGGAACACAAGTGAGCACTCTGCAGGCTCAATGAATTATCGCTGCTTCTGCAAAACTCCCCCCTTCCCATTCCCCCTCAACCCCCCCCCATCCCCCATCCTCTCTCTCTCTCTCGCTCTGCGTGTGTCCGTGCATGCGTGCTGACGTGTGTGTGTGTGTGTGGTGTGTGTGTGTGTGTGTGTGTTGTGTGTGACCAAGACCCAGACTCGCACCCAAACTTCACCGACTTCGTCACGAGACCCCTCAAGAGTCTAAAAGTTTCAATATGTGTGTGGAGGGAGGGGAGGGGAGGGGAGGGAGGGTCGGTGGTAAGAAGGGAATGGGAAAGGTCAAGACAAGGGAGTGGGTTCGTTCCATCTGTTAGAATTCGGTGTCACCATATGTGAAACGGACTGTCCACAACAATGACGACATTGTGTCTGTCCGTTTGTCAAAGCCCCGCCAGACGTCACACCGAAGAAAGCAAGATTATTATCAACTCTGCGCTGGGGGGGGGGGGGGGGGGGGGGGGGGGGGGGGGAGGGGGGGGGGGGGGGGGGGGAAAGGCGGTCTCAAGCATCGATGGGGAAAAAAATTTGAAAAGAAAAGTCAACGATAGAAAGAAATCATATCATGACCCTAAGAGGGATTAAAAGAAAAGGGTTCCACGTTGGAGGAAAAATATCTACAGAGTTTGAACAAAAAATATTTTCTTTTACCATATAGAAGACTACTCATGGATTGGTTTAGAAAAAAAAAAACAGGAAAGTTCGACTATCACATCCTATAAATACTGTTCAAGATGCTCTCTTTACCACCAGCCTTCTGTCAGCAAACACCACCTTAAAATAACTACTGAAAGAAAAGTTTCTCTCTCGTCTGAATGTGTTTGTTTGTTTTGTTTTTTGGTCAATAGGTACCGTTTCCTAGTGTCCCCTTAATTTTCTTTTCACTGAAACTGAGACTAAAGAAAAACTTTGAAGAAAACTCGTTTA
>JADBJO010008134.1:52500-55000 GCA_016801955.1 Conus betulinus | reverse complement strand
ACATGACAGCCTTGTTCGCCATAAAGACTGTATACATGACAGCCTAGTACATCACAAAGACTGTATTACATGACAGCCTAGTTCGCCATAAAGACTGTATTACATGACAGCCTAATTCGCCATAAAGACTGTATTACATGACAGCCTAGTTCGCCATAAAGACTGTATATATGACAGCCTAGTACATCACAAAGACTGTATTACATGAGAGCCTAGTTCGCCATAAAGACTGTATTACATGAGAGCCTAGTTCGCCATAAAGACTGTATTACATGACAGCCTAGTTCGCCATAAAGACTGTATTAAATGACAGCCTAGTTCGCCATAAAGACTGCATTACATGAGAGCCTAGTTCGCCATAAAGACTGCATTACGTGAGAGCCTAGTTCGCCATAAAGACTGTATTACATGACAGCCTAGTTCGCCATAAAGACTGTGTTACATGACGGCCTAGTTCGCCATAAAGACTGCATTACATGAGAGCCTAGTTCGCCATAAAGACTGCATTACATGACAGCCTAGTTCGCCATAAAGACTGCATTACATGACAGCCTAGTTCGCCATAAAGACTGTATTACGTGAGAGCCTAGTTCGCCATAAAGACTGTATTACGTGAGAGCCTAGTTCGCCATAAAGACTGTATTACATGACAGCCTAGTTCGCCATAAAGACTGTATTACATGACAGCCTAGTTCGCCATAAAGACTGTATTACGTGACAGCCTAGTTCGCCATAATGACGGTATTACCTGACAGCCTAGTTCGCCATAAAGACTGTATTACATGACAGCCTAGCTCATCGTGAAGACTGTACCACACGACAGCCCAGTTCATCATACAGACTGCCTCATGGGTGACCGCCCAGTTCACCAAACAGCTTGGCCAAAGGACTTGTCTTAAATCAACGACTCACCGCTCTCTCAGACGACGCCCTGATTTCAACACTGCGTTCACACAGGTGCAGAGCACGAGTCGAGAAGATGCCGCTCCTGGAAATGATGGCTGTCAAATGACTGAGAGACCAGCTGGACTCCGCCGTACGGCACTATTCCAGAAACGCCCAAGCCAGTCAACAGTTTCACTCTCTCTGATCGCTCACCACACCATAAGCCCAGCTCATACAACACGTCATCGCGGAGCGTGCACCACCAGCTCGCACACAAAAAAAAATGTCTGGAATGGTCATCTACCTCTTCATTAAACCGGCTGGCAAACAGTTAGGTACATGTTGGCATTCAGGTTTCCCTGGCCACCGGCAGGCGCTCGGTTCTAGTCCGTGTAACACAGGCACTGGGGCCCTGAACAATATTGTTATTGTGGGTCGGTACCATTCATACGGTCGTCGGGATGACACTATGAACATTTTGGAGAGGAAGTGGAGGTGGGGGTGGGGTGGGGGTGAGGTGGGCTGGCTGCTGGGCGGAGGGGGGGGCAGGACGGCACGGGGGAGTGGGGGACAAGAAAACTGAAACAGCCTGCAGCGTTACTTAAAAACAATCACAAAGCAAGTAACCCGACAGAACTTATTTTAAAGCAAAGCTAAAAACGTTTTCGACATGTATGTTTGTATATAATTATGGATTTTCAAAAATATCTACGTAGAAAGTGACTCAGATGAGATGACAGCCCCCCCCCCCCCCCCTTTTGATGCGGCCCTTGGCGGTCGGCTGAGCGACAAACAACATGAACTGAATTAACTCTAGTCCCCCCTCCCCGTGCCCCTTCCCTACCCCGCTCTGTGCATTACTCCCATCTCCGTTGCTGCCACAGGTCCCCTACTCTGCTGTGAACAAAGTTTAAAGCGAAGCTAAAAAGAGACAAAGTGAATGTTTGACATATACATCTTTTCTTTTAAAACGTCACAAATAACAGACACAATGCAACAAAAAAAAAAAAAGGAAAAAGAAAAAAGAAAATGCTACGTAGATTGTAGCCATTATGAGAATGACACTGTATGACACACACACACACACAAGAAGTTGGGAAGTGAGGGCACATTAACACCAGAGTACGCGAGAGGACAGAAAGAAAGAAAGAGTGAGGGGGTGGATGAAGAGAAAGATGATAACAGGAGAGGTGGATCCCGTCAACTACGGAGACGTGTCACGGACGGAGTGAAGGGAGATGGAGGGTGGAAGTGTGGAGAGGGGAGCGGGGAGGCGGACGGAAATATAGAGTGTGGATGGTGGGAAGCAATGTGTCACAAGTATATACAAAAGTAATGTAGAAAAACAAAAACAAACACAAAAAAAACTTATGCAATGAAACCTTCAATAGGTTAGGTACTGCAAAACGCAGCACTGTGGCTGCTGTAGGGACGAGCCTGATGTTGATTAACCCCTGAAAAGACGAATCTTCTCCCCCATCGCTTTCGTACACCTGAATTTTGCCGTGCAGTGTAAGTGGCTCACGATCTAGATTGTTACAATCACTTTGATTATGTGTATCTTCAGATATAGTGTGCCCTGCTAACCCTCCCACCTACCACTACCCTCCCCTAT
>JADBJO010008134.1:37500-45000 GCA_016801955.1 Conus betulinus | reverse complement strand
AGAATTAAAAACAATTGACGATGAAGTAGAAGCAGAAGGAGGGAGAGGAAAAGAGAAGGAGGAAAAGGAAGTGAAAAAGGAGAAAGGAGAGGACGAGGAGAAAAAAACGAATAAGACAGATGAGAACAAGAGAAAAAAAACTGAGTGAAAGAGGGAGGAGGTGGAGGAGATGGTGAATAAGACAATAAGGGACGATGAGAAAAGGGGGAAGAGGGAGGGAAGAGTTGGGGGAGGTGGAGAAGGAGAGATGAGTGATAAAGAGAACTGAAAGTGGGGGGGGGGGGGGGGGGGTGCGGGAGGAAGAAGATAGGATGAGAAGGGGAAAGACGACAACAGAGAACAGGGCAAAAGAGGAGGAGGAGAAAGAGGAGGAGAAAAGTAGGAGAAGAAGGGGAAGAGGAAACGAGAGGAGGAGACAAGAGAGAAACGGAGAGGCGGGAGTCGAAGAAATTAGTGGACGGCGAAGAGAGAAGAGAGACGAAAAACAGAAGAAAGGAAGAAGACCAGCACCCCCCCCCCCTCCCAACTCCCCCCAACCCCCCCCACCCCCCCCCCCCCCCCCCCACACACACACACGAAAACAAAAACAAAAGCAAAACACAACAAACTAACAAACAAAATAAATAAAAGAAAAAACGAAAGAACACAGACAACGCGCAAAATCCCTGAACTGAAACACAAGTCGAAGCACTTAGAAATACACATACAGACACGCGCGCGCGCACAAGCCGCGCTAACAGACAGGCAGATAGACAAACACAGACAGACAGACATACACACACACACACACACACACACACACACACACACACACCACACACACATACACACTCACTCACTCGCACACACACACACACACGGCAAACAAACTCCACCCCTGCCCATTCCTCCATCTCCATCCTACTCCCCCCCCCCCCCCCCCGCGCCAATCCCAGTCCCTTTTACCCCCTCCCCCCCCCTACCCCCACCCCTTTCTCCCTTTACGCCTCCACACAGAGCAGGTAGTCAAAAAAGGCACACAGACAGGCAGGTGCACAGGCAAGCAGACAGGCAGGTGCACAGGCAAGCAGACAGGCAGGTGCACAGACAAGCAGACAGGCAGGTGCACAGACAAGCAGACAGGCAGGTGCACAGAGAAGCAGACACAGACAGGTACACAGACAAGCAGACAGGCAGGTACACAGACAAGCAGACAGACAGGTAGACAGCATGCAGACAGGCAGGTAGACAGACAGGCAGACCAGCCACCATGACGCAGTGCTTTGCGTCTCGGATTCCCGGCTGGGAGGTCGTGGGTTCGATTCCTGCGACGGTTATTTATTTGTGGGATTTCTCTTTCTGCCCCGACCGGCTCCTGCCAACCACGGAGTGTGCTATGGGCTGGAACCATACAGTCGTTTCATCTACTGAATGGATGCGCCTTTAAGAATGTAGCTCAAATTTCTTGACCAACTCTGCATGTATCTTTTTTTTTTTTTATCTGTTAGGCCTGGTTGACGCCAGGATGCATTTTGAAAGTAAGCGTAGAACACAGCCCTGCCACGCAGTCCTCAGATTAGAATGGAACTCCATAGCATCACCTTCATCACCTTCACCATTTTCATCATCTCCATCATCTCTCATCAACGTCATCGTCATCAAGTGAAACAAAAATCCGACTCAAGTCATGGGATCCTTCACGCACTGCTCTCACAGTGACCTCATTTTCGATTTCCTCTGCGGGTTTTAAGTCCTTGTTGAGTTCGTGTCGAGGTCGCCGGTACTGGCATGAACGCCGACACTGTCTTTGGACAGACGTGGTGACGCCCTCGAGACGGTGACGCTCCCTCACGCTGGCTCCGCGACGAAGTAGTAGGTGGTGGTGTCCCGCCTTCCTTGGATCAGAACAGGCATCACTGAACACCACCGAAGTGACTGGGCAGCACTGCAGTGCCTCCTCTGGTGGGTTGCCTCATGACGGCTTGACACTGGCTGTCCGCCTGTGGATTGCCAGAGTCGGGACTGCAGCGGGACGAGTTGGGGTGTGGCTGTGGATGAGGAGCCGAGGCGTCGGGTTAATGCCGCTGAAGTGGCACAGAAGATGAGACCAAAAAAAAAAAAAAAAAGAAAAAAAAAGAAAAGAAGGTAGGTGCAGGATCAGGCAGAGAGGTAGGCAGATGGACAGGCATGCAGGCGTGCAGACGAGTAGGCATGCAGATATGCAGGCAGGCAGAGACAGGCAGATTCGTAGCTGACTGAGAGGCAAACGCCAAGATTAGTCCTATTTGTCCATACGGTATAAAGGCAGGCTGACAGACAGAGAAAAAAGACAAGATGGAAAGGGGGATGAGGGAAGTAGGGAGGAGCAATAGGAAGAAAACCCTAGGGACAGCATGACAGCGAAGGTCCTCAAAGAAGAAATGCCCCCTCATCAGATGCTTCAGTCCTGTACTCCTCGCACTCTGAGGGGGCCAGGCCGCATCCTGCATGACTCCCGGGCGCCCTTCTGCTGTACCTTTTTTTTTTTTTCTTGACGCTACCCGTGATTCGAACCAGCTTTCTGGACGATCGGGCGGCTCAAGCGTTCGTTGTCTTTATACACGGATGTCTTACTTACATCGCTATGGAACACCTGTCTTAAGTTGGCGAAATTAAGCCCTATGAAGTTCACTTTTGTCCCTCCTCAACCAGATCCAGCTGGAGCTAATTTCTGGCGCCTCTGCCACTGCCTTCAGGGTTCTTTCTGGTCCTCTTCCTACCAGAATCCTGAGATGTTTTCATGAGGTCACAGGCTTATGAACCCCCCCCCCCCCTCGTCGCTCTAACTTCTATGGAAAGATTCTGGCTCGGAAGCAGATCCCTTCAAGCTGCCGGCTTACAAACACCGACATACTTTCAAGACTCATGAAAGTGAGGTTGTTCCATTCTGCCTTTCCTGTGACAGAGTGAATTCAGTAAATTCGTCTTGATGAACCTCATCTGAGCACAACAATGTCCGGCCTCAAGCCACTCTTCCTGGTGATCTCTGGGTGATTTTTCCCATTCTGGAGGTCTGCTGTGCACTCCCATCATCCTCTCCCTCCACCGCAAATCCCGCTTCCATGCTCGTGATGTCACAGCGGTTCCAGACCATGATTTGCAGCATCCTGCTGTGCAGAGCCACCACCAGGTCTGATTTTGAGAGTTTATACTTACGGAGACTTAGAAGGGGGAGAAGAAGGGTGAGGGGAGAGAAAGTGGACTGGGGACAGAAAGAGAGAGAGGGAGGGAGAGAGAGAGGACGGCGGGTGAGGGGAGTGGAGATACAGAGAGAGATAAGAGAGAGCGATAGAGATCGAGAGAGAACGAGAGAGAAAGTGTGTGGTTGGGGGACTGAGAATCCTGAGACACAGAGACGAGACAGACTGACCAAACTGACGGACAGATAGCGACAGAGAGACAGTCAGACGAACGTGACAGACAGACAGAGACAGAGAGACATACGAGAGACAGAGATAAAGAAGAGAGAGGGGTGAAGTAGGTAGTGGAGGGAGAGAGAGATGATATAGAGAGAGCGAGGATAAGAGAGAGAGAGATAGAATATCGCTCTCTCGAGACTCGAGAGAGCAAGAGAGAGCCGAGAGAGAGAGATAGAGAAAAAACCGATGAGAACTGACTAGATGGACGTTGAGGCAGAAGCCAACGTGGGCAGTTGAATTGGGGGGGGAATGGGGGGGGGCATGTGGGGTAGGGGGAATAGTTTGCGGTTGGGGGACAAACCAAAAGACATGCGAGTTTGTGGACGGATAACAGAATCAGCAGGCAAGGCAAGACCACAGAACCCTGCACGAAGGACCCATGGACAGACGGACAACAGACCGACCAAGAAGAGACAGACAGACAGCGCAGGCAGGCAGCAGGCAGGCAGGCAGGCAGACGCTACCTTGCGGGCCTCTCCCCCTTGTGCTTATGGGGGGATGTCTATGCGTCATCTGGCCGGAGGCTCGTTCACGTGGAAGTTGCAAAGTGCTCCAGGCTGACCCCACCACACCTGCCACGGACGCGACAACGGGGCAGACCAACGCACTGACTGACTGCCGCATGCGCTGTTTCGCCCTGGTCACAGGTCACGGGCTGGCTCTACTCAAAGGGTGGGAGAGAGAGAGAGAGAGATAGAGAGAGGGACTACGAAGAGCGAGAGAGAGAGAGAGAGAGAGAGGGAGAGAGAGAGAGGAGAGAGAGAGAAGAGAGAGAGAGAGGAAGGACAGACAGACAGACAGACAGACAGACATGCTAACAGGCAGAAACACTCAGAGAGAGAGAGAGAAGAGAGAGAGATAGAGAGAGAAGAGAGAGAGAGAGAGAAAGAAACAGATAGAAAAAAAAACACAGAGACATAAAAACTTTCAGAAAGAAAGTAAATAACGAAGGAGAGATGGAGAGAGATATAGGTAAGAGAGATATATAGAGAAGAGATATAGAGACAGATAAATGACAGCAGACATGTTCACGAAGAAGAGGGACAGAGACGAGACAGGGACAGTCCAGACAGACAGTGACAGAGAGACAGAGGCGGTCAGCGGAGACAGACAGAGACAGAAACAGTGTCAGTACAAATCAAGAGAGAGAGAGACGAGAGAGAGAGAGACAGAGAGAGAGAGATGAGAGAGAGAGAGAGAGACAGACCAACAGACAGACAGACAGACAGACAGACAGACAGACAGGGACACAGACGCAGACAGAAAAAAGGATAATTACCTAAAAAGCAGACATAACAACAACCAGTAACAGCAATAGCAACAACAGCAACAACAACAACACAACAACAACAACAACTACTACTACTTCTACTACTACTACTACTTCTTCTTCTACTACTACTACTACTACTACTACTACTACTACTACTACTACTACTACTACTACTACTTATATTAGGCTACTGCCACCACCACCACCTCCTCCACCACATCACCACCACCACACCACCACCACCACCACCATCACACCAGCTCGTCCAGAAAACTAAGACAACAAGCAATATTGACAGCAGCTTTAGTACGTGTTCGACTTCCCCGAACAACTCGACATGCAGTGGCCACACTCCCACATTGAAGTCAGAAACTGATCGTGGATGAATGGTGCTGTATGCACGTTCACTGTGCTCACCACTCACCACACGACATGCAACCCACACAGTGAAATAATTACCACGGCTTTCCCTACCAATAAGAGAACATTACTTTTTTTTTTTTCGTATACGGGGACTTTCCGGGTACAATTCAACACACAGAGGCCACACACCCACATTGAAGTCAGAAACATTTCCTTGGGTGATTGTGCATGGGGAGAGGAAGAGGGTGAAGGTGGAAGGGGAGGGCAATATTGGTTTAAACCGATCCAGATACATAATTAGAGAACACCCTATCGTAATCTCTGGCTATCTAGCCCTCAAAGACAACATTTATTCTTTTTCGTATGGAATATGATGCAGATTTTCGACAGAAAAGAAGCTGAATTAGTAATTAGACTGTACAAACATCGTTTTCGGTTTTTGATCTCTGTCTCTTCGATCGACAATCATCACCACATGGGTCGGGCTGCGCGATTGGCCCCACGCTGTAACCTTTGTTTTCATTGGTAGGAAAAACCGGAGGCATTCACCAGCTGTTAAACGCACACTGGACACAGAACACAGTACCACTCCTATTTGAACAATTGTGCCGTCAAGTGCTTTACATCATGCACCTCATGATACATCGTACATAATTATTCTAAGATCGGGCACCAATACTTACATGCCAACTCTCAAGCGGAAAATCTGGATGCCAAGAGGGGTGGGGAGTGAGGGTGGGGTGAGGGAGCCCTCGTATGGCCACCGTCGTTGGCTGGGGCCATAGGCATCTTGACTTGAGGGACGGGGGGGATGGGGTGGTGAGAGATATAGGCAAGGAAAGTTGGAAAAGGTTGAGAACAGTAGGGAAAGGCAGTGAAAATAAGAAAAAAAAAAAAAGTTCGGAAAATTAGGAAAAACATAGGGGGAAACAGTACAACGAAGACAAACGCAGGAAACGATAGGGACATGCAGGAAAATGAAAGGAAACACAGGAAATGGTAGGAAATAGAGGAACAGTCAGAGACATGCAGGAAAATGCAGGGTTGCATGTTGAAAAGGTCAGAAAAGTTGGAAAAGATAGGAACATATCGGGTTTTTTGTGGGAAAACGCGGGAAAACATACGCATATGTAGGAAAAAAGATAGAGAGACGTGGGGAAAGAGTAGGAAAATAGGAAATGATATGAAAATTGAGGGACAACGTAGAGGAACACAGGAAAAGGTAAGGAAATTTTTGAAAAGGCAGGAAAATGTATGAAAAGGTAAGGCAAGAAGGAAAAGGTAGGGACAGGAGGAAAAAGGTAGGACAAATAGGACAAGATAGGGAAATATTGGATACGGTCCGGAGGAGTAGGAAAAGATAAGCGTAAAAAAAAAAAGTATTAAAAAAGTGGAGAAAGATGTGGAAACATAAGAAAAGAAAGAGAAAAGTGGGGGGTAAAAGATAAAAAGGTAGGGAGATGAATTAAAAAGTAGGGGCAAGCAAAAAAGAAGTAGGGAAACGTAAAACGGGTAGGAAATAGAATGAAAACGTAGGGGAAAGTACGGTTATATAGGAAATGGGGAATCTATGAAACGGTATGAACAAGTACGAAAGCGTGGAGAGAAGTAAGAAAAGGTATGGAAACGAAAGAAAAGATGGAAAGTAGTAGGAAAAAGTAGGAAAACACACAGAGGTTGGGACAACTTGGAAAGGGTACGGAAATGTAGGGAAAACTAGCCGGGCATGTTTGAAAAAAGGAAAATCTAGGAAACGGTATGGACAAGTACGAAAGGTAGGGACAGATAGGAAAGGTAGGAACGAGAAGAATAGGATAGGGTCATTTAGGAAAATGTAGGGAAAACGTAGGAAAATATAGGGATATGTAAAAAAGGTAGGGAAACGTGAGAAAAGAGAGGAATGCGTTGGAAAAGGCATGGAAACGTAGCAAAAGATAGGGATACGTAGAAAAAGATAGGGATACGTAGAAAAAAAATAGGGATACGTAGAAAAAAAGGCATGGAAACGTAGGAAAAGATAAGGATACGTAGAAAAAAGATAGGGATGCGTAGATAAAGGCAGAGAAAGGTAGGAGAAGATAGGGATACGTAGTAGAAAAAAATAGGGATACGTAGAAAAAGATAGGGATACGTAGAAAAAGGCAGAGAAACGTAGGAAAAGATAGGAATATGTAGGAACAGATAGGGACACGCGGGAAAAGATAGGGATACGTGGGAAAAGATAGGGATACGTATAAAAACTAGGGATACGTAGAAAAAGGCAGGGAAACGTAGGAAAAGACTGGGACACGTAGGAAAAGATAGAGATATGTAGGAAAAAGATAGGAATACGTAGAAAAAAGGTAGGGAAACGGAGGAAAAGATAGGGATACGTAGAAAAAGGTAGGGATACGTAGAAAAAGATAGGGATACGTAGAAAAAGATAGG
>JADBJO010008134.1:25000-30000 GCA_016801955.1 Conus betulinus | reverse complement strand
TGTGTCTGTGCAAATTTGTGCATGAGAGAGGGAAGGATGGGGAAGGGGGAGGGGAAAAGGGAGAGGGAGAGAGGTGGCAAGTGTGTGCAGCTGGTGTGTCTATGTGCGCTTGTGCATGAAGGTGGAACCGGGCAGGGAAGGGAGTGGGGGGGGGGGGTATTATTGAGCGAGTGCGTGCTTTGGTGTGTCTGTGCTTGTTTGTGCATGTGGGATTGAAAGAAGGGGAGGGAAGGGGAGGGGGTATAGTAAAGTGCGAGCGTGCGTTTAGTGTGTCTGTACATGTTCATGCACGAGGGAAGAAAAGGATGGGGATTGGGGCAGTAAAGCACGCGTTTTGGTACTTCCATGCATGTTTGTAGACAAGGGAAGAAAGGGGTAGTGGGTGGGATGGTGGGCGTAAGGGGAGGGAAAGGATGTCAAGAGAGCAGGGGGAAGGGGAGAATGTGTGTGTGTGTGTGTGTGTGTGTGTGTGTGTGTGTGTGTGTGTGTGTGTGTGTGTGTGTGTGTGTGTGCAATGCGTGCGTGTGGTCAGATCGCTGGTGTGTGTGCGTGAATTCGACTAATGTTATAAAGCGCTCTAAGATATTCTGATAAACCGTCAAAGGAATGTATCATTATTATAATCATTATCATCAGGTAGCTCTTACGTATCTTTGCCTAAATGTTTTGCTGTAATCATAACAGCAGAACAATCATAACAAATGCAAGCAGAGAAAAGGCAATTACAACATCACCGTTAAATAAAATATGACCAAAACAATACAGGATAGATAGAACAAAAATAAAACATCGGTCATTAAAAGTCGTAAATAAAAAAATCTTGAAACCTTAGTATAATGAGTAAAACAAAAATCTCAGACAAAAATTTCCCAAACGTCAGATTTCAACAGTCTTAAATCCAAACGACAGTCTTTAAACAAAATCATAGACCAAAATTCCCCAACCCGGGGCTAAAAAAAAAAACTCAACAACAACAAGAAAAAGAATCAGACGATGTGTTTATGGAGCGTCAGCACAGCACACACACAAAAAAACCGTAAACAAAGTTACCAAAACTGTCGTCATTTCAATGCGCTTTGTGCATTCACCAAGTCCGGTTGTGGACTTAACCGCTGACTGTGTGGCAAAAAACAAACAATAACAATAACAAAAAAAAAAAAAAAACAAACAAAACATAACAACAATCAACAACATCGAAAGCAAAAACAAAAACAAAACAACGCAAACAAACAAACACAAAACACAAACACCAAAAAAAAAAAAAAAACCAAACCAACCAACCAAACCCAACCCAACCAAAAAGACCTTCACCCAATGACAACCATAGCCACAGCAGAAAGAAAACACACAAGCAAGGTCGCCATTACAACACAGTCCGCTTGATCAAAATGCCTTGACTGGTGGGGCATACTGTATAACAACCCCCATGCAGGGGAATCAACTCTGACCCTACAATACACACACCTCAATCGATCCAGCAATGTTGTTAGCTGTGGCCAGTCCTCAGAATGTTGTGTGCGAGTATCTTCAGCTGCACCAGGCGACATGGAGGTTGAACTTGCGCTGATGAACGTTGAAGAAGAACACCTTCAGCTTCGGGCACTAGACTGGAGGACAATGTTCAAGAGCTAGAGCTTGGGCCGAGGCTGTTCCGAGTAATTGCCGTCCGCCTCTGACCCGTCCTCTGAGTGGCTGCTTAAATCTAGATTGGTGATTGTGTCGTCACAGGAACACTCGTCACTGTACGAATCATCGTCATCATTAGGAGATCCTGGCAGATTGTGTTCGGACATCGTTTGGGGGTCAGGAAGGGGTCTGTTGATGACGCCACGACGTGGAAGGCCAGGGAGCGGTCTGTT
The DNA here is from genome assembly GCA_016801955.1 of Conus betulinus. Taxonomy (NCBI): domain Eukaryota; kingdom Metazoa; phylum Mollusca; class Gastropoda; order Neogastropoda; family Conidae; genus Conus; species Conus betulinus. The sequence continues at coordinate 28,141 of JADBJO010008134.1, read as the reverse complement.
GGTAACGTCACGAAGTGAAGGGTCAGGGAGGGGGCTGTTGATGAAAGCATGAAGTGGAGGGTCAGGGAGTGGTCTGTTGGCAACGTCACGAAGTGGAGGGTCAGGCAGGGGTCTATTGATGACGCCATGAAGTGGCGGACCAGGGAGCGGTCTGTTGATGGTGTCATGAAGAGAAAGGCCAGCGTGCAGCCCGCCCACGGCATTGCGCACGGGGACGGTGTCATGGTGGACACGGATGATGGTCACCTCGGGAACCTGTCTGGTTGTTTTGGCGGTGGTTGTAGTTGTCCTTAGAGTGTCTGTTGTTGCCCTCTGGCCAGACGCTATTGTCTTGTGAGAGGCTACAGCCGTCTCGAAGGAGTCTGAAGACGCACTGCGCAGGGTCTTGGACCGGGCTGGCGGCCGATCTGTCCGCTGCCTCCAGCTTGGCACCACCCGTGTCAGAGGGAGCGACCTCCGGTCTTCTGAATCCTTTCCTGGTCTGCCCTCGTGAACACCTCTGCCTCCTGAGGTCTTGCGTATCCTGTGGATGTTTGGAGCTGAACTGAACAGGTGGTTCGGCACCGACTGCCTTTTTAAACATGGGTCAGAATTCTGAGCACTGAGGTTCTGGGAAGAATCCGACTGGCCCTCACACTCAGGTCTGGTTTCAGACAAGGCTGACAGCTCAGCGGCGGTTTGGTCAGTGGCGTCCAGCGCATCGCTATCAAATGATCCTGCAGTGGATACGTCGGTCGATTCAGAATCATCGAGACTGTCTCCATGCTCATGGCCATTCTTTGTTCTAGCTTCAGTTGAAGACACCCCAAAAATGTACGTTGTGTTCAGCGACACGGGATAGGCATGCATCCCCCTCAGTGACGGCGGGATGGAGCCGATTGCAAAGGGCTTGCCGTGCTTGAGGTGTTTGTCCATGGACGACTGCCCGTCTGTCTTCGATTTCGTTCTCATGTCTGTCAACATCTTCCCGGTCCTGTTCGTGACATGTCTCCTCTCAAACGCTTCAGCTCCAGCAGAACAACCGTTTGCTTGGGGGAGCTGGACAGCAGACGTGTCCGACTCTTCTCCCCCCTTCATCAAACAGCGACCCGTCCCTTGAGCTTGTAATGAAACACAGCGTGTACTGCCCTTCTGTCGCCACAGAGCTTTGGCCACTGGAGGCTGAGAAATAGTCCGAGAGATGACTGGTCTCAAAGGAGGGTAGTCGTCCGAGGTACGGCTGGAGTCGTACTCCCTGATCCTGTCAAGGCTGCTGAGGTAACTGGCTACACCAGACTGCCCAGAAACATCCGTAGTAGGGTCGGACACACTTTCTCCATGGTCTTTCACCACACCACTGTCTTCACAAGGTCCAGACCTTTGAACACACTATCATGGTCTGCATACCTGGCCAAGGCATTCTCTCCGTTCACACGTCCCGTGTTTTCAGCCCCACGAAATCCTCGAGCACCGTGGACGCTCGTTTGGTTTGAGACTGGAGCGTCATCAACATGTTGGCCATCGATTTGTACCGCCACTTTGAAGGAGTGATGTGAGGTGTCAAACCTGCTCAAACTGTCAGTACTCACAGAGGGTTCACTAGAAGTTTCGGTGAGAGTAGTTTCGTTAGGAAGTAAGGGGTTGCCATTTCCTTGTTCAGGGTCAGGTTTGTTGTCCAATGAGAGATCATCGGTTTGTGAGGTGTTTTGGTCAGATCCGTGCAGGTCCTCTGTCCGGAAGCTGAGGTCTGGGTCAGTATGTGTGTCTGCAGGGGAGGATGGGTCACACACGTAGGTTCTGTTGCCGATCGACTCACTGTCCAAACTGCAATCCGATTCCGAGGTCAGATCAAGGCTGTAGACAACGCTGCCCCTGTCCACTGACCGTCCACTTCCTCTACACCTGCCTGCACTGCCATGTCTCCTTGCTCTGACAGTGTTTGGACCATTTCTACCCACTGTCAGCATGTGGATCACCTTTGTCGGAAGCAACCCAGAGTTCACTTTCACCGTAAGAATCGGTTTTGTCAGAATGAACTTCTGCGCCAGGTTTATTGCCCTCAACAAGTGGAGAATTTTCTTCACTGATAATGTATGGACCATTATCACCACAGGCAACATTTGAGCCACTGTCAACACGGGGACCATTTTTATTTTTGTCAACATTTGGCCTCTTTTTATCACTGTCAACATATGAACCGTTCTTATCACTGTCAACATACGGACCGTTTTTATCACCGTCAACACATATCCCATTTTCATCACCATCAACACGTAAACCATTTTTACCGCTGTCAACACACATGACCCATTTTCATCATTGTCAACATGAGGACTATTTTCCTTAGAGGAACTTTCACATTCTCCACGGCAACTTTTTCCAGACGTCGTAACCAGCCGAGGCAGCTGATAGGTCTGGTTCAGACGTGATGCCCTATCAGCCCCAGCGTGGACCACGTGCTGCCGCTTGTTCTCGACCGCCCTCCCTTGCGAGGCGACCTCCCTGGGTCTGGAACCAGGGCGGACTGTGGACTGCATCAGATAGCTGTCCTCCGAGTACTGGTCCGAGTCCAGGAAGCTGCTGCTGTGGTGTGGATCCCTCCTCTTCTTCTCCGTGGACCTCCGCTCCGACCTGCCCTGAACAGATCCATTGGCTGGTTGAGAGCGGCTCAGGTAGCTGATCACCCTGTCCACGAAGGAGCCGCTGGAGTTCCAGCCTTGGTCCGTCGAAGAACGTGCAGAAGGTGCGGACGACCTGGTTTCTTCGCACGGTAGTCCGAAGGAAATACTTGATGTCACCTGCATTCTGTGGAGTCTGGCTGACACGAGAGTCATTGGGAATGGTTGAGGTGATTGGGCTGCGACCTCTGCTGGGTATTGAGGGCGGCCTGAGGCAGCTGGGAACAGTTGAGGTGGCTGACGTCAGAGGGAGCGGAGCCGTTGAGGCGGTCGGCCAGGCGATCCAGGAAGGAACGGTTTCCCGAGGTGGACTGCGTCTGCTGGAGCTCGTTGGACGTGTTGAAGGGATCTGAAAGTACAGCGTCATCGTGCCACGTCATTACATCATCATTGCGTGACGTCATTTTAACTCTAAATCATAACAAACACCTCATCGTCATACTGGTTCCTCGTACCATATACACATACGAATACCCAGCTTTCT
>JADBJO010008134.1:0-22500 GCA_016801955.1 Conus betulinus | reverse complement strand
TACCCACCCAAACAGATGGAGACCAGACAGAAGAGGTCCAGCGTCATACGACGAGGACAGTACAGTGCCGTTCGCATGGACACTGCTGTTGATGTTGATGCTGCCGCTGATGTTGATGATGTTGCTGCCGATGCCGCCACTGACGCGCTCGATGTTGCTGCCTGCAGAGGTCGTGGTCACCCAGGGACTCGCCCCCTGTCTCCATGGTGACCGGGAGCCGCCTGAACCCCATTTGATCCCCGGAGCGGCTGGGTGACCTATGACCCCATTGACCCCTGGAACTATTAGGGCGGTGTGTTCCCTGACCCTGTTGACCCCGGGAGCTGTCAGCGTCAGCGCCGAGTGTGTCCGCGATGGGAGAGCCTCGTTCTGGGATGCCTCGTCAATGTCGTCTAACCTTGACCCTGACCCTGACCCTGTCATGGCAACGAACTGAGAAGACACGCCCGTTAAGTAGGTTGAATTATCGTCGTTTCATGGCAGGATTTCCTAACGTTACTTTCCCTTCCTCTTCCTATATCCTCTTTCGTCACACCCCTCCCCCTTCTCGACCCTCCCTTTCCAGTCTTTCATCCCTCGACGTGAGTACTCACTGTTGGGTTTGTAGCTGTGAAATGTGATCGTTCACTTCGATAAGAAATGTAGTCAAACGAAGGTACGAACAGATACGTTAAATCTTGGGCGTGCAATAACAATGGTCTACACCAGAAGACTCAGTGGGAGAGATTACCTTTCGTGACCCCCTTACGCACCAGAGTGTAAAGATTTACAGCCTCCTTCTGTACAAAATCTGGCAAATATTCAAGTTTAGTGGCCGTCTTTTTAGAACCCCAACAGATATCTTCTTTTTGAAAAGAGACAATTCAAGTAAAGTTTTTATTATCTCCAAAGAGAAATTAAGAGTGGCCATAAAATCATGAGCTTCTTTCCATTAAATGTAAACCCACATTTCTTGAAGTCTATTGACTTGTGTGTTTGTTTGGCATTTGTTTAATATTCTTCCGGTCTTTTCTAATCAAATTCACTGCTATATGTGACGTGGAACACACACACACACACACACACACACACACGCGCGCGCGCGCGCGCGCGCGCGCGCGACAAAAAGAAATAATGTTTTAGAATGTCGAAGGTTGGGTCTTTCAAATTTGAGATCTGCCGATATTTTTCTTGTCAAACCAATATAATCTGATTTATCAACATTTATTGCTTTGAATGTTCCCGATATTCTTCTCGTAAAATCAATATCAATCTGATTTATCAACATTTATTGGCTTTGAATGTTCCATTTTGACTCGGTAGTTTCTGCAATTAAAGCGACCTTGATCTTTGACGGTAAGAAGCTCTTGTACGAGAAGTAAAAAGGGTATGAAGTGAAATGTTTCTGAATATTCTCAATCTTTTGGCCGATTTGACTGACCTTGGCACTGGACGGAGAGAAGATCAAGTACAGTAGGATGGAAGGAAATCTTTTTGACACAGAGATGAACAGCAGAAGACTCACAGCTATGTGGCAGACGACACAGTGATGTAACACAGAAGCCAAAATTCGTAGAAGGGAGGACAGACCCGGAGGTAGACAGAGCCTGGTGCAGCTTGCTGGCAACAGTGGTTAGCGACGTCTGACAGAGCTAGCTCATCTTCATCCCTCTCCTACCCCCCTAGCCCCCCCCCCCCCCCACCCCACCACACACACACACACCCTCCCTCTCAACCACCCACGTTCACCTCCGTCTCACCCGCTTAACCTGTTCACTCTCCCCCACCCACTCTCCCCGCCTGATGCATCCAACTTCGGTGAGAATATCGATCACAGCACGTACCAATCGGAGACCATTACCGTTTATAAATGGACACAGGAATGGTGGTGGGTAGGGTGAGGGTTGATCATGGTGGTGCGTGATCAGACAAAGATATCCTTCTGACTTCTGGCCAATACAGATGACATGTATTTCTTTGCATTAAACATTCGGTGGATTTCGAAAGGAAAAAAAATGCTAAGAGAGGGAATCGCTAATTTTTTTAAACAATATATTAGGACACACACGTAACGTATGTGACTCAGTGAATTCTGTAAACTTCTTTGCGATTGGTATCCGATAATGCGCTCTTTTAATTTACCAGTTGAAGTATTCCGCGCAAACCCGGTGATCCTCTATGGAAAAGAAGACCCATGAGATTAGTGTGACGGAATCTTTTTCTTCTTCTTCTTCTTCTTCTTCTTCTCTCTGATGGTGGTGGTGGTGAAAATTCTTCCGTTACTTTTTCTCTTCCTTTTCTTCTTTCCTTCCTGTAATTATAAAAAAATGTATGTATGTATGTATGTATGTATGTATGTATGTATGTATGTATGTATGTATGTATGTATATATTCATTCATTCATTCATTCATTCATTTACCTAATCTATTCATTCGTTTATTTATTCATCAACTTACTTATTTTTGAAAAAAAATCTGTTTATTCACTTATTTTCAGGTGTCCCTTATCCATTTTTGTTTGTTTAAATATTCTCTGCATTTTAAGAAAATGTGACAATGGCAATCGCTGCATAATCGACGACTAAGCCAGCTTCCTCTCTACCTTATGATAACCCTCATGTGACGGATCAGAGCAGGCACGCTCCACTGACCACAACCAAAATGACTCAACAGCAAGCAGGATCTTCTCTGGCGCGCTGCCCCATGATTGATATTGATTGATCCTAGCGGACTGCTGGTGCCAGGGCTCCGGCGGGTTAAGCCAGGATGTGGCTGTGGATGGGCAGCCAGAATCGAGAGGCATTGGAGGCAATGCCAAGGAGGTGGCATGGGGTATGAGACAGATAAAGACATATAAACAAACACACCATCAAACAGGAAACCATTCTCTCTCACCTGACCGTCTTTTGAATTTGCTTATATTGGTGGTTTTTTTTTCCCCCCCAGGATGTTTTCTTCTCTCTTTTTTTTCTTTCTTCTTTCTTTCTTTTTCTTTTCTTTTTTTTTTCAAAGCTTTCTCTTTCGTTTCCTGTTAGTGGCATGCGCGCGCGCGCGCGTGTGTGTGTGTGTGTGTGTGTATGTGTGTGTGTGTGTGTGTGTGAGAGAGAGAGAGAGAGAGAGAGAGAGAGAGAGAGAGAGAGAGAGAGAGAGAGAGCGGAGGACTGCGAGGGCCGAAGAATATATCTGCGAATCAGCAAGAGAAACTTGGCATGCACTCATAATTTAAGACTGGGAGAACGGTAGGTGGAAAACTTTGGCATATGCACAGAATAACCTGAAAGACATGGAGTGCGAGGGAACAGAAACGTCACACACACACACACACACACACACACACACACACACACACACACACGTAATTGAAAATGGAGTTGGGGGGGGGGGGTGGGGGGGGGGGGCGATAGAAAGAGACTAATGAGAACGAGATATAGGCTATAGGGACGGATGAACGAGGAGAATTGGGAAAGATGGAGGACCGGTTTTAAAGGTGTTACAGAGGGGCCAGTAGACAATAGTGCCGATCTGTTTAAGGTTAAGGATGTGGAAACGTGTAAAATCCCCAAAGTGTCCTGGGAGACCTACAAATCGACGGATTACGCTGTTCAGTAAAAAAAAAAAATTGGTGTGCGTGCAGTTGGCGCCCACAGTAAGCGGTCGTAAGAACTTATATAACGAGACCTTAAAAAGCAGGCAAAAGGCAGTTTTCAAGTCCGCTGTATAATGCAATTTGATGAAAAAAAAAAAAAAAAATGAATACGACAATATTTACTGCTTTCTCGCCGCTTGTGGCAGTTTGCGTTAAAAAGATAAATTGTTCCCAAGTGGTTCAAACTGAAACAGAAAGAGAATAACAACATTTCGGATTTCCGTCATTGTCTGTCTTGTCAGTTTTCTCCGAACCGCGTGCAGAATGTTCAGTCATAAATTGGAAACTGATAAGTCCTGCTGGTAAAACAGCTTTTGACATGCTTGTTTTGAATGTGTCTTAACTGGTTACCCTGTTACTTTTTGTTTCTTTTTCAGTTAAACGTTTATTTCGGAGGACAATCGGTTCTGTCGACCTACTTCCAAGCGAGTCGATCTATGAAGTCACAACTTGAAGTTAAACTACGATAGTACGACTAACTATGTAGTGTTGAAGTAGTGTAGGTTTAGACTTGATCATGATTCACTGATGCACTGGATTAAGAGTAGTAAATTAGATCCATTGATGGTTTCACGAAAATCGAAACGAACAGATGAAGTCCCATGCCTAACGCTTCTCTTTCCGTTAGTATGAGGATGAGGATGATCATATTGAGTCAGTGGTAGAGTTTTAGTTTCAAACTTAAGATGAGGAAATGACGAATAGACTAAATTTATCAGAACTAATGAACAAGAATAACTTTTTTTCTGGCCTGGCCTAAACGATTTGCCCGATAATCTCTCCTCACAGACTCTTCGCAGATGACACAGCTGTCTACCGGCAAGTAACAGCGAACCAAGACCAAGATGATCTACAGCAGGACCTTCATAAGCTTGAAAAATGGGAAAGAGTTGGGACATGGCTTTCCATCCTGCCAGATGTACAATTCTTCCAGTCATCAGCCCCAAACGAAAGAACAAACTTAGTGTCCCAAGCTACCATCTACACAGCCAGATCTTGACAAATGTCACTTCAGTGAAATACCTAGGGGTTACCAACTCAAGATCTAAGTTGGGACCTACACATAAAAAACATCATCAGTAAAGCAAACAAGTCCCTAGGTTTCCTGAGGCGCACCTGAAGATCAATACTTGCAACATCAAAGAGACTGCTTACAAAGCACTGGTGCGCCCAGTTCTGGAATATGCGTGCACAGTCTGGGACCCATATACAAAAGACCACATCACTACCATTGAGGCAGTGCAAAGAAGAGCAGCCTGTTAAGTGTTTTGTCAACCACAAATACCACCGACGTGCAAGTGTACAACAACAAATGATCAATGAGTTAGGTTGGACATCATTGTAAAACCGGAGAAAGGTTTGCACGGCTCACCATGCTCTACAAGATCAGACAGGACTTAGTACATGTGGAGTTTGGAAAGGCCTTGTCTGATGGAAAATCGAAACTCAGAGCTGCAACCTCACGTGACAGAAGACTGCACTCCCATCAGCAAAACCGCCTCCAGTGTGTACAGACTATAGACTAAAAACTCATTCCTGCCACATACCATCCAGGAGTAGACCAACAACTTGACAGAGGCTGCTGTGACATCAGAGACTTTTGACCTGTTCAGGTCAAGAGCTAGCAGCCTCCTGCAGTAAATAGGTCTTTTTTTTTTTAATTTTTATTTTTTTTGCCTCAACCTCCCAAAAGTGTCAGAATAATCAACCTGATGATTGTAGACACTTGATGGATGATGATGATGATGATGAAGAACTTTATCAAGTCATAACTGTGTCCAGTTCCTAGGTATTCAATTCATCTGTAATCTTTGCGCATCATGGCTCTATATGCAGTGATCAGGTTAAATGCTGGTAAAATAGCAATGATAAAAGTAGAGTATCAAAATTGTTTTGAGCTGTTGGTTCCAGGGACTGGTTTTACTTTACTGAGACCAGCAGTGCTCAGCTAAATTGGTGCAGAGGTTGTATCAATTAAAACTGTTTACATTAATTGTCAAGTAACAGGTGCATCATGGTCAGTCAGATTCTGAATTCATCATGCTTTGTTTACAAGCAGTTTTTGATCAGCACTTAAGTGTCACAATATGTCTATATCATACCCTTCTGGCTCTGATGCTTGTTCAGAGAGCAAATCCTTCATTTCCTGAAAAAAAAACCCCCAAAAAACCCAAAGCACTGCAATCAGTGGTAATTAAATCTCTTATGGACTTTGATCCGAGCCTACCATGGGCATAAAAGGTGAAAAAAAAAGACTTTTTTTCAACAAATGAAGGAAGCGGGAGGCAGAGCAGATGGTGTTATTGCATATATGTTATTGTTATTTTTTAAATTTGATTTTCCTTTTTAGACTTGATTCTATTCTAAATGGTGATAAACTTAACGAGCTATACATTTTTGTGGTACGATGATATGAATTGTGATGTGGATGCATAACTATGAAACTTTTGGGATGTTTTATTTATTTAAAGTGATTTAATTTAATACATTTTTGACCTTGTGTCTATTCGTTATTGTCTGATGATAGGTGCACCAGAAGCAGTTTCTCTCTTTGCCAACCAAGTTCTTCTTATCAGCATATTAAGACCATGACTGACTGCACTAGTAGATTACCCTTGTATCTTGAGAAGTGTGCTCATCAAACCATGTCTGACTGTGTAGGTGATGGAGAGTGCCCATATGAGCGGAGTGGCCACAGGGTGTTAGTGGATGAGGGCAACCTATATGTGCTTGGTGGATACAACCCAGATGTCGTGGACTCTGATGTGGAAGATGAAGAAGAGCTCACCAAACGTATTTTTGTACAGGTATGGGGGCGGTGATCACTGTCATAAATCTTCATCAGGCAGTGTCTCTGTCCTGATAAAGGTTTGATGTGGTGCTCTGTAGTGGTAGATATGATGCCAACTGTAACCAGTTACTGCTGAATTTATTGCATGCTATGGACATAGGTGGAGTAAAAATATCACAGAAATATAATTTTCTGATATCAGTTTCACTGATTAACATTGAGAAGCAGCTCACCATGTTGATTTCCTTTGTCGCTGACCTGTAAGCAAGAGTACCTGGGTCAGATTAACATCAGTCAATTTTCTTGTGCTGATTATTTAACAGAGACAGACCTTTCTGGTCACCTAATGCTTGCAAGAAAAATGTCTGAAATTAAAAGGCTGTGGTCAGAGGGAGGAGCTCCTATGAACATCACAGCTGTTCTTTTCCCTTTTGAGTTTGGATTTGATTCATTTTCATTTTGTGCATTTTCTTTGCTTCCAAGTTCTGTCTCCCTAGCTTGTTTCTCACTTTCTGCATGCAGTTACTTTTGTTCCTCACAGGACATACATGTTCATTAATCTGTTTATGTTTTGAAGATAGGGTAATTACAATGAACACTTCTGGTTACAGATGTGGAAGTTCAACATTTTTACCGTCAGTGGTGTGAGTTGAAGATGGCAGGATCGTGCCCCCAGTATCTTGCCTCTCATTCTGGTAAGTACTGAACACACACACACACACACACACACACACACACACACACACACACACACACACACACACACACACACACACATACACACACTTACACACACACACACACACACACACACACACACACACACACACACACACACACACAGTCTTTATTGAAAAACTTGAAAGACAAACAGATATTATACTACCGTTAGTAGTAGTAGTAGTTTCTGTATTTTTCTGATAGTTATTACTATTGTTTTAACCTATGTTATCTCCTCCCCTTTGGCCTCTGTTCATTCTATGGTTTGGCGTCATATACTATACCATGTCAGACCATATTGGTATCAGTGCTGTGTACGTGGATCGAGTTTTCATATACGATTTCTTGATTCCCTTTCACAACACGTGAGCGATTTTGTTCTCGCTCATCTATCCCTTTGTTGTTTATATCTGTACCATTCCACACGGCCGATCGAGTGTGGTTTACTTCTTCTCGATCGACCGTCTTGTCTCCTCTTTGTGGTCGTGTGCTCTGGGTTTGCTCTGCCACCAGTGCCCAACATGGTGAAGGACACTAACGGTCGAGCCACTTCGCCGTCCAGAAGTTGCTTGCATTGCGTGTTTGTGAAAGGGAATCGAGAAATCGTATGAAAACTTGATCCATGTACACAGCACTGATACTGATATGGTCTGACATGGTAAATATACTAGCCAAACAGGGAGTATAATAAAAATTCCCCATCTTTGGTCATTCATGCAAGAGCAAATTTTGCACCCAGATCGAAGAGATAAGTGCCTGTCTGTCTGTGCCCCGTTTTCACTGTCTTGAATGCTGTTTGTTTTTCCTGAAGAAGACCAAGTATGTTGAAACATGTGCTTGTTGTTTTCATTTGTTCTTTCATTGTTTAGCGGTGCAGGAATTCAGTTTTTGCTCTCATTTCGGTTTCCACCTGCAGTCTCCACACAGTGTGAAACCAGCTGATTTGGGGTTCTGAGAGTATTTGTGTTGAAAAAAATGTTTTTCTTAAGTTTTCAGTCCTGTTTGCTGCATACACATTTACATTTCGGTAGTATTGTCTTCTTTCAGCTTTCTCTGCATGGAAAGACATTGTTGACGTTTGGTGGGAGTGGCATCCCTTTTGGCACACGGAGCTCACAGTCGGTATATATGTGTCATCTGGATGGCAGCACAAACATAGTACAGTGGAAAACAGTTGCCAGCCTCTGGTCAAGTGCCACAATGCAAGTATGGGCAGGTGAGAGTTAGATTATTTTTTTAACTCCCAAGAGTTAGATTCGTTAGCTACAAATTTGCTGTGAGTAAAGTATGTCACACAATCAATTTTCTTAGTGCTAGACAAGCTGGGGCATTGTTCCACCCCCCAAAAAAAGCCCTGTAACTCCAGATACCAGTAAGTTTTTGTATACAAAGCAGGGTGCCCGTAACAAATAGTAGATTTCAGCGAAAAGTAAGAGGGAGAATCCATTCAAAAAACAAAAACAAACAATGGGAATCTGTGAAAAATAGTGGGAAAAAAAAATGGCTGTGAAATCCATGGAACACCATTTGTGCACATAGTGTGTTGGCAGACGACACTTCTGTCATAAAAATCATGTAAACATCTTCACCAGAATAGGTACCTTTTGATGGGCCAGTTGAAGACATTGTGGGCAAACTAATGTCCTCAGATTTTGTGTCAGACTGCACCATTTTGAAAACAAGTTTCAAATATTTTCCAGGCAAAGGGGTCGTGTCTGCTTGATATCAATAGAACTTCATGGATGTTTTCTTTTTCTCATGGAAGCCCTTAACCCTCATGGTGCTCTGTATAACAATTTATGCTGTAAAGAAATGTAGTTAAAATCTAGGACGGAAAACTCGTCACACACCACCATACTTGAGAATTTGGCTTCTGCATACATATCATTTGCACTAGATATGCAAACCTATACATTTTTAGAAACTAGAGATGTTGTAGAATCTAGTGAAATAACTGAAAATACTGTAGGTGGTACCTACTTGGAGACTGACCTCAAAATATAAGCAGACAAAATTTCTGAAAAAGTTGTTTGAAAAGTAAGTCAAATGTTAGGAGAGACACAGTTTTTCTTCTGTACTACGTAAACACTTCAGACTTGAGATAAAATGAAGACAAATATGTGCTGGAAACATGGGAAAGATGATAATTCTCTTGACTTGAGCTATGTATAATGAATTGTGCCTCAAATGATGTACCTATAATTCAGCATCCTGACAATCGAATTTCACTATATAAGGAAATGGGGTTTGTGCAGGCTTGTCTTGAAGCTAGATAGGTAAAACTATATGTTTTTGTAAACAAGAGATAATGAGGAATCTGAAAAAAATAATTACAAACAGTACCCTGATGGCAGCTGAAGATATTCTTCACAGTGTAATCCAGAATACTGGTGAAAAGGTAATCCAAAACATCAGCCACATTGTTTGAAACGCCACAGTTTTCCTGCTTGAATGTCAAAACACTTGAAACTTGGGAGAAAACAAGAAGAATATGTCCTTGGAAGACACACAGAACAAAGTTAGGGTCTTGGTCTTTCGTGGAAGGCTGAAAAGCACTTGGAGCAGAGTCCCACGTCATCCAGAACATTCCCAGCCAGAGCGCACATGAGTAGGATGACCAGCAGCACAGTTCCTCTTTCTTTAACTCCTTCACTCTCAGCATCTCTCTCCTCTGCAGTAGTGCTTCCAGATTCTGGATCACACAAGAAAACATATATCCTAAGTCTTCTGTTCATTCATTTCATTTTTTCATAATGGTGCAAGAGATGTTCCAGAGAGCTTGACTCGGTTTCCACTAATTAGTCTGATTTTCAGAAAGAAAAAAAAATGACCCAGCATTACTTATTCATTCTATGAAAAATGAAGTCATGCATAAAATCATAAATAAGAATAAAATCTGAATCACTAGCATATAAGGAAGGGGCAGGGCTATAGCTTTCATTGGAGGCACGCCCACCTCGTGACACGTCCACACTGTTTCCAAACTAAAAAAATAAACAAACAAAAGTTATAAATTCTCTTCAAATCACCACTTTTATTGATCTCTAAAGTGCTTTCAGAACACCTACAATCACCCAGAAACGATCTTCTAGTTTGATCAGGCCAAAGCTATCACTCCTGTAAGTAACCATGTACCCTGCCCCTTCCATCCCCCCCCTTCCTTCATGTGGCGGACCAACAAATGTAAAATAACCAATGACTGCACGCAGCATGTGTTCCATCACTCGACAAACAAAATAATCAAAGTTTATCCACTCACCTGCTTCGCTTTCGTTACTACAGCCTTCGGCAACTGATTGTTCACTTCACTTCTAAGCAACTCCTGCTCGACTCGGTCGCTGATTTACTCATTCATTTTCAGTCAAAACCGACGAAAAACTTCGAGATAACTGACTGACAAGGCTTGCCGGTGCACAATGGATACTAGCAAGTCATGTGAACTGATCACCCCCGATGTTTAGCAATGGTGGTATAACGGTTCTCGTCTGAGCCACGATCGTGGCCCAACGCAGTTGGGCGGTAAAGCCACGATCGTGGCCCACCGCAGTCAGCGGGTTAAAAAGCTTCCGGTGGTGGTTGTGTGATGCATGTGTCTGTTTCTGTGTTCTTGATATTTCTGACTGACCATTGCTTTTGCTTACCTGCACTGGATTCTTGCCCCCCCTCACCCTCGCCGCATCAGGGTCATTCGGGTCACTGGCAGCTAGTTTGAATCCATGTCAATGATATTTTTATGATTGATATTAATGTCTGAGGTGTCACTGTTGGTTCGGTGGCCCCTTGTCTTCTAAATTGTCCCAAAAGGTGGACCAAACAGACAACAAGCTAGCTACTCTCACTTTTTTTCTGCTGACACTGGGCCAGAGATCATTCTGATCTTATCCAGATCTGTACCTTCATCTCACCAGCTCCACCCTTCTTCTGATACTCCATACCAGAACTGAGACCTACGGACAAAGATCTTTTTGTTTTCAATCCCCATTGACATGGAATAGAATCCCTGACATAAGGGACAACCTTTGGCACTCTGACTCCCTTTCCTTCTGTAAGTCTGGCCTTAAAACTCACCTTTTCTCTGGGAAATAGGTCTAGTTGTGGTATGTCTATTCAGACAGTGTACACTTCTGCATATGCACAAGTTCAGTTAGTGTGCATGTATTATGTGCATTGTTGTAAAAAAGTATGTATACAGCAGACCTGCCTACGCTATGTTTTTCACCATTGAAAACTATGCATTTTTTTTGCCAGATTATGTCGCTATGTATTTTGGAATGCAACTACATAATTTAAATTTGGCTGACTACGTAATTTTCTAAGTGATGAAAATAAACGCAAAAGCAGTGCTAGTGAAGTGAGGGACAAGTCTGAACCACCTTTTAAACTGGTCGAGTGCAAGCTGAGAGTATGTTCAGAAAAACATCTGCCCGCGCGGGCTGTTAGTGTTATTCTCTTGCTGTGATAGCTTTCACTTAATCAAAGCAGGCAGATAGCAAACTGTGACAGTAATACCGAACGCAGCCCAACTTCAGTGTACCAAAATGGCAGGAACTGAGCCAACCAAACAGATTAACTCGTCCGATGATGACGTTCTGGATGCAGATGATTCCAGTACAGCAAAAAGCATTGTGAAGAAGGCCAAGACTGCATCACAGATGTTTTTGCCACGCTATCAGGAACACTTTCCATTCCTTACAGCATCAAGAAAAGGGAGTCATTTCATGCACTGCATTCTGTGCAAAACATGATTTTTTCTGTTCGGAGCAGTGGCATTTTTGACAGCAGCATGGGCATGCTCAGAGTGCATCTCCTAAACAGATGGCTGAAGGAGCTTGAAAGCAATGCAAATGGAGTACATTTGTGACAACCAGCAAGAGCACTGATGAAGAAAAAAAAAAGAACTTTGTGCGCTCAGTTATGAGAGCAGAAGCAATGGTTTGCCAAATCATTGCTGATTCTAATTTGCCCATCGCAGCATCGGACGCCTTGATGACAGCCATGAAATTTGTGTTTCCTGACTCCAAACTTGCCCAAAGACTCCAGTGCTCTAGGAGTAAGGCAACAGCAGTCATTGAGAAGATGGCAGTTCAAACCTCCAGCAGTCTCTGAAGCAGAATGAAGTCAGGGCCATACACTGTCTCCACAGATGCTCCCACAACACACAGACTCCAAACAGTTTCCCTTAGTTATCAGGTGCATCAGCTAACGCAGTGGCCTTGTGACATCCAAGCTGTTGAGTGTCCTAGTTTGCCAAGGATCAGCCACAGGTAGAAACATCCTTGACCTGATTAATACCGAGTTCAAAGCCCATGGAATTCCATGGGAAGACTGTTTGAGCCTAGGATGTGACAATGCCAGTGTTATGACTGGCCATCACAGAAGAAATTTCAGCCTCAGGTATTTCTTACTGGATGCACTCTGCTGCCTGCACATTACACACAATGCTGCACAGAAAGGGGCTGCTCACATGCCCCCTTTAAAGACGATCCTGCAGACATGTTTTATTATTTTGATAAAAGCTATGAATGCAAGGCTAGACAGAGGGAATGCAGGACAATTTTGAAGTGAAGCACAGGAGAATTATGAAGCATGTTCCCACTCGTTGGCTTAGCATCTCTAAGTGTCTGCAGAGACTACAGGAACAATGGGATGTTTGGAAAGTTTTTCTTCAGTGAAGAAAAAGAATCTGACAGCAAATCTTCAAACTGGAAGACACCATCCCAGCTATGCGGTGACCAAAGTGGATAACATCTTCAGCTCTGTCAGATCTCCAACCAGTCGTTTGTACTTGCTCTTCCTGTTGTACGCAATAAAAGTGTTTGATTCAGATGCACGCACACTGGCATTCACATACACTACTTTTCATGTATGCACACATGTCATACCACACTCACATGCGTGCACACACACACACACACACACACACACACACACACACACACACACACACACACACACACTCGCACAGAAACAACATATACAAGCAAAACACATGGCCCAATGTGAAATGTCAATGTAAAAACAAAATTGGTGTGCAAACTTCTCATTTTGCTGTAAAACTACTCATTTTGGCCTGGAAACCACTTAGGAGTTCAGGGGGTAGGCAGGTCTGATACAGATGTGTTTGTTTGTTTGTTTTTGTATGCATAGTTTGTTGAGTGCATTTTTTTTCATGTATATGTGTATCATTACATGCTGAGTGCCATATGAGTATCCATTCTTCTTTTTTTTTTTATTTGTTCTCCTGCTTCTTTTTTCTTCTTCTTAATCTACTTTCTGTATAACTATGACTTTTAGGGGTGGTGTTGATATGTTACTGATAAAGTGTACAAGGCAACCCCCCCCCCCCCCCCCCCCCCCCCCGGTAAATAACTCTTTTTATCACATTGCAAATGGTGGTGGCAAGATTTGAATTACCCAATCAGTCCCCACTATTAGTTTGGTTCACAGTTTCCTCCGGTAGAGATTGCAAGGTCTTTCAATATAGATTGTATTTTCACCTTCGGGAAACACTGTCAGCATTAGTAGTTTTCCCTTTTCTATTACTTTCTAAGTTTCTTTGACTGCCATTAAAGGTTGTTTCTTCACTGTTCTCTGTTTTTTGTTGTTGTGGCGCATTCACATGCCTTTGTTCCAGAGAGTCCTTATTATCTGTTTTCTTCCACAGGTTAGGAGAATTTTTTGGTCATATCCATGCTTATTGGTCATTCTGTGTTAGAAATTTCTTCTTTTCTGCCCCTCTCAACTGACCATACTTTCTTTTCTGTATTTCCTTTTGTAAAGGTCTTCATTTACTGTCATTCAAGTTTTGCTGTTGTTGTTACTGTTGTTTTTATTCTTTGTGGCCCAGTCACCTATCTTTGCTTTAGAATTTTTTTTTTTTTGTTACTTTGTCTTGTATATGACATGCTAGCTTTTATATTGCACTCTGGTGACTATCAGGGACATGGAAATATGCGTAAAGGTGTAAGTACACCTTTTGATTTAAAAGATGAAAAAAGGACATGCTTATACTTTGAGGTGAAATCAACAGTCACTGTGAAAGTGCATTTACCTGGCTTTTTTTTTTCTCTGTGTGCGCGCGTGTGTGTGTGTGTGTGTGTGTGTGTGTGTGTGTGTGTGTGTGAGTGAAACGCCATTCTGGTTGGCTTTGAACTATTTGGCTGAGCTGTATTTTGTCGTCTGTGTAGAATTTGAACCGTCATGAAGATCTATGGCCTAGAAGCAATGTTAGATTGGAAATAAAAGTGATCAAGAATATTGCTGCAAGTTTCACTGATTCTGGCTGGTCCATGTTTTTTTTTTACAAATGGATTGGATGATTTATGTTGGATAAGTTGCTTCTACTTACCACGGTAAGTTTTTTTTTTGCTAAGGGCCCTCATTCATCCATGGATAGGGCAGCCAGTGTTTAGCATGTTTTTTTTTGTGTGTCTTTGAAGATGTCAGTGGTCTAGCTTTTACGTTTATGGATTGGTGTTTATGTGTACTAAATATATGCTGTGGAGGAGCTTACTTTTAATTTTTATGGGAGAGGGGAAGACTTTTTACTGCTTGTTTTAAGTCCCCCAAAGGCCCTGTGTGCTTATCTTGCGCTATAACAAAACTGAAAAGTGTGCGTGTGTGTGTGTGTGTGAGTGTGCATGTGCATGTGCATGTCGGTGTGTGTGTGTGTGTGTGTGTGTGTGTGTGTGTGTGTGTGTGTGTGTGTGTGTGTGAGTGTGCATTTGTGTGTGTGTGTGTGTGTGTGTGTGTGTGTGTGTGTGTGTGTGTGTGCATGCGCACATGTGTGTGTATGTGTGTGCGCATGAGAGAGTGTGCGTATGTGTGTGTGTGTGTGTTTGTGTGTGTGTGTGTGTGTGTGTGTGTGTGCATGGGATATGCGTGTGCACAGTGTCAGCTATACCAGTGGCCCTACCTGTACATCGTGGGGGCACAACAGGTTTCATCTACAACTCTGATGTCCCATCGCTATGACATGCAGACAGGGGAATGGACTTGCCTGTGGAATTCACTGGCCAGTGAGGAAATGCAGCGACAGAGTCCCGTTGGCAGGTACCGGCCCCCACTGTATCACACAATTTAACAAACAGCTGTAACTAGGATGTTGATTAAGATGTATCAGAAACTCTGTCTTTCTCTTTACCAGTAGCACCTTGCCACATTGTTTTAGTTAGAAGACTGACGAGTCTTGAAAGTACCTGCAGACAATCACTAAACTTGTTGTTCATCACTCTGACTTCTCCTAGTTTCGTCTGATCATCATGTTGTCCATCTATGGTGTCAAGTTCCATCTGTTACTTTTATATGTTTTAATAAGAAGATGATTGCCTGATAAAAATCTGTAGCATCTCTTTTTATTTTCATTTTAACTTTTATCTGTGTTGGGGTGGGGGTGGGGGGTGGGGGTAGGTGTTGCTTTCTCCTGACTTTGCACCTTTTCACATTACACACATTGTACTATTTAAAGTTGCAGAACATCTTTTCCAATTGTGAGATTAGCATGTTGTATTATTTGGCTGGTAACAATTTTTTTTTGTTTTTTTTTTTGCTGGCTATCCTAAAAAATTTTGATTTGGCCAGGGAATTTCTTTTCAAGCAGTAACTATAGGCTGGTCAGGAAAAAATCATGACTTTCAGGGCTGTGGCTGTGTAGGTAATCCATCCCTCTTCAATACACGCTACCACGCATAACTGTCTGAAATTAGAGTATGGAAGAGTCCTGTCTTTCAAGGTTATGAATACATAAGTGACCCATCCTTCTATACACACGCCCACATGCAATTCTCTGAAGTTAGAATACTGATGGAGACATACCAGGTTATCCCAACTCTGTCTTTCCTTATATTACCCCACACATTAAGGTTAAGATTCAACATTCACCAACTGCCAGCTGCCCCTTAAAATTGCTTTGGATGAATTCAGTTCCAGTCACCTGGGTGGGGAACTGAAAATTTTTCTTGTGCAGAAAGGATTTGGTTCACTGTTGAGAGATTGATCTGTGCAGCATAGAATACTGGCAGCTACAGATTGGATTGGACATAGGAGAGAGCACTGGTCCATTTCAGGGATCATCTTCCCTCCACCAAAGTCCACACCTGCACAAAGAATCATACATGACTTGGTTTAGTTTTGCTTTGTGCATGCCACTTTTTGTTGCCAGGCATCTTTCTGAAATAATTTGTCGGGCTATCTGAAAAAAAAAAATATGTCAGACTACCTGAACTTCCCACATTGGGAGCCTGGGTGGCTCCTTTGTCTGGGCTAGCTAAACTTGATCACTGCACAATTGTTTTTGTAGCTGGAATAGTGTTAAAGAAAAACACTCTAGCCACTTGATAAATCTACATAAGATGGGAAGCTGATAATGTTTTCAAAATTTTGTTATGTATCAAGGATGAATGGAAAACAGTGAATTGGTTTCCACAATTACATAACCATGAATTGCAGCAGCTTATGTGATTAGGGACTTTCAAATCAAGATCAACCGTTAGCATTGAGCTCTTGCATCATGGTGTGGAAAGGAAAGCGTCAAGAACACATGAATGGAAATAGAAGATGATTTGATATCCACTGTCAGTGTAGTCTCCGGCTCTGGCATCATGCTGTTATAAGACCGCCAGGAACTTGCACTGTAGAGATTTTATAGGAACTAGAGTGATGGTGTTCCAGGTACAGACATGAACAGTGTGATTTATTAGACTGATGGTGTTTCAGGTACAGACATGAAGAGTGTGATTTATTAAGACTGATGGTGTTTCAGGTACAGACATGAAGAGTGTGATTTATTAAGAGTGATGTGTTTCAGGTACAGACATGAATGGTGCGGTTTGTTTAGAGTGATGGTTTTTTATCAGGTACAGCCCATATACAGTGTGATTTTATTAAGAGTGATAGTGTTCCAGGTACAGACTTGAATGGTGTGATTTATTAAGAGTGATGGTGTTTCAGGTACAGACATGAATAGTGTGATTTATTAAACAGTGATGGTATTCCAGGTACAGACATGAGATGGTTCTCCACAATCAACAGCTGATGGTGTTGGCGGAGGGCAGGCGAGGTGTTCTTTCCCATTAGACAAGGTCAGTGCCCTGGCTGCCTCCTTTTTTTTCTTCTTTCTTTCTTTTTTTTTTTTTTTTTTGTTTAAAAACCAGGTCTGTTGTGGTGACCCTAAAAGGGTTTAGCATGATCTGCGTGACTTAGATAAACTGAAATCTGAAACCACCTTTTCTCTGTCTGACCTGTCTTCTCCCTCTCATTCTCTCTATCTCTCTGTCTCTCTGCCTTCCTCACTTTCTGTGTCACCCTCTCTCTCTCCATCCTGCCCCTCTCACTTTTCTCTCTGTTTCTTCTTCTACTGTGTAGTTCTCCTGCACCATCCTCTTCATGGTGAAGATGTGATGGGGTGTGTATCAGACTCCTTGCTTTAACCAGGTGTTCTTCATGGTGAAGGTATATTTGACATGTGCCAGATACCCAATTTTGATAGGCGATCTTTGTGGTAAAGAATAATGTGTACATCGGATCCAAAACTTGTAACCTGGAGTTCCATAGAATGACGGAGAACTGATGTGTTTGTCAGATTTGGATGTGGAAATCTTCATGGTTAGGTTGTTGTCAAGTGTGCATCAGATCCTCTGTTTTGACCAGATGCTGTTCATGGTGATGACATTGTGAGGTGTGTGTCAAGTCCTCTGTTTGACCTGGAGTTCCTCATGGTGGAGGTGTTGTGAAGTGTGTGTCTGATTCCCTGATTCCCCATCTTACCTGGAATTCCTTATTGGCTTATGGTGGAGGTGGTGTGATTTGTGTGTTAGATCCCTTATCTTACCTGGAGTACCTCATGGTGAAGGTGTGAGGTGTGTCAGTTATCCCTGTCTTACCGGGAGTTCCTCATGGTGAAGGTGTTGTGGAGTGTGTCATAGATCCCTATTTTGCTTGGAGTTCATCATGCGAGAGAGATGTGATGTGTATGTTTTACCTGGAGTTCCTCATGGGGGAGGTGTTGTGATGTGTGTGTCAGATCCCTATTTTACCTAGAGTTCCTCATGGTAGAGGTGTTGTGATATGTGTGTTATATCCCTATTTTACCTGGAGTTCCTGATGGTAGAAGTGTTGCAGGGTGTGTCTTAGATCCCTATTTTACTTGGGAGTTCCTCATGGTAGAGATGTTGTGATGTGTGTGTTGGATCCCTATTTTACTTGGAGTTCCTCATGGTAGAGATGTTGTGATGTGTGTGTTGGATCCCTATTTTACTTGGAGTTCCTCATGGTAGAGGTGTTGTGATGTGTGTGTTAGATCCTTATTTTACCTGGAGTTCCTCATGGTAGAGGTGTTGTGATATACATGTGTTAAATCCCTATTTTACCTGGAGTTCCACATGGTAGAAGTGTTGTGATGTGTGTGTTAAAATCCCAATTTTACATGGAGTTCCTCATGGTGGAGGTTTTGTGATGTGTGTGTTGTGTGTGTTATATCCCAGTTTTACCTGGAGTTCCTCATGGTAGAGGTGTTTTGATGCGTGTGAGTGTCAGATCCTTATTTTACCTGGAGTTCCACATTGTAGAGATGTTGTGATGTGTGTGTTAAATCCCAATTTTACCTGGAATTCCTCATGGTGGAGTTTGTGTGTGTGTGTGTGTGTGTGTGTGTGTGTGTGTGTGTGTGTGTGTGTGATCCCTGTTTTACCTCGAGTTCCACATGTAGAGATGTTGTGATGTGTGTGTGTTAAATCCCTATTTTATCTGAAGTTCCACATGGTAGAAGTGTTGTGATGATGTGTGTTAAATTCCTATTTTATCTGGAGTTCCTCATGGAAGGGGTGTTATGATGTGTGTGTTAGATCCCAATTATACCTGGAGTTCCTCATGGTGAAGGTGTTATAATGTGTGTGTCAGATACCCTATCTTACCTGGGGTTCTTCATGGTGTTGAAGTGTGTTTCAGATCCCCTATCTTAGTTACCTGGGATTCTTCATGGTATTGATGTGTGTGACAGGTCCCCAATCTTACCTGGAGTTCTTCATGGTGTTGATGTTAGTGTCAGATCTCGAATCTTACCTGAGTTCTTCATGGTGTTGATGTGTGTGTCAGATCCCCTATCATACCTGGGGTTCTTCATGGTGTTGATGTAGTCAGATCCCCTATCTTACCTGGAGTTCTTCATGGTGTTGAAGTGTGTATAAGATACGCAATCTTACCTGGGGTTCTTCATGGTGTTGATGTGTGTGTCAGATCCCCTAACTTACCTGGAGTTCTTCATGATGTTGATGTTTGTGTCAGATACCCTATCTCACCTGGGGTTCTTCTGGTTTTGATGTGTGTGTCAGATCTCTATTTTGACCTGGAGTTCTTCATGGTGTTGATGTGTGTGTCAGATCCCCAGTTTTGACCTTGAGTTCTTCATGGGGTTGATGTGTGTGTCAGATCACCTATCTTACCTGGTGTTCTTCATGGGGTTGATGTGTGTGTCAGCTCACTTATCTTAACTGGAGTTCTTCATGGTGTTGATGTGAGTTTCAGATCCCCTATTTTGAGCTAGAGTTCTTCATGGTGTTGATGTGTTTGTCAGATCACCTATCTTACCTCAGTTCTTCATGGTGTTGATGCGAGTGTCAGATCCCCTATCTTACCTGACTTCTTATGGTTTTGATGTGTGTGTGTCAGATCCTCTATCTTACCTTGAGTTCTTCATGGTGTTGATGTATGTGTCAGATCCTCTATCTTACCTTGAGTTCTTCATGGTGTTGATGTATGTGTCAGATCCCTCTATCTTACCTTGAGTTCTTCATGGTGTTGATGTATGTGTCAGATCCTCTATCTTACCTTGAGTTTTCATGGTGTTGATGTATGTGTCAGATCCTCTATCTTACCTTGAGTTCTTCATGCTGTTGATGTATAGATCCCCCATTTTGACCTTTTTTCATGGTGTTGATGTGTGTGTCAGATCCCCTATCTTAGTTACCTGGGTTCTTCATGGTGTTGATGTGTGTGTCAGATCCCGTATCTTACCTGGGTTCTTCATGGTGTTGATGTGTGTGTCAGATCCCCTATCAAACCTGGGGTTCTTCATGGTATTGATGTTTCAGATCCCCTATTTTACCTGGCGTTCTTTTTGGTGTTGAAATGTGTACAAGATACGCAATCTTACCTGGGGTTCTTTATGGTGTTGATGTATGTATCAGATCCCCCAACTTACCTGGAGTTCTTCATGGTTTTGATGTGTGTGTCAGATGACCTATTTTGACCTTGAGTTCTTCATGGTGTTGATGTGTGTATCAGATGTTCTATTTTGACCTTGAGTTCTTCATGTTGTTGATATGTGTGTCAGATCCCCTGTTTTGACCTTGAGTTCTTCATGGTGTTGATGTGTGTGTCAGATCCCCTGTTTTGACCTTGAGTTCTTCATGGCATTGATGCGTGTATCAGATCCCATCTTACATGGAGTTCTTCATGGTGTTGATGTGTTTGTCAGATCCCCCATTTTGACCTTGAGTTCTTAATGGGGTTGATGTGTGTGTAAGATGCTGCCCTATTTTGACCTCGAGTTCTTCATGGGGTTGATGTATGTGTCAGATCGCCTATTTTGACATTTAGTTCTTCATGGTGTTGATGCGTGTGTCGGATCCCCTATTTAGACCTTGAGTTCTTTTTGGTGTTGATGTGTGTCTCAGATCCCTTGTTTTGACCTTGAGTTCTTCATGGTGTTGATGTGTGTGTCAGATGTGCTATTTTGACCTTGAGTTCTCCATGGGGTTGATGTGTGTGTCAGATGTCCTATTTTGACCTTGAGTTCTCCATGGTGTTGATGTGTGTGTCAGATGTCCTATTTCGACCTTGAGTTCTTTCATGGTGTTGATGTGTGTGTCAGATCCCCTGTTTTGACCCAGAGTTCTCCATGGTGTTGATGTGTGTGTCAGACCCCCATTTTGACTTTGAGTTCTTCATGGTATTGATGTGTGTGTCAGATGTCCTATTTTGACCTTGAGTTCATGGGGTTGATGTGTGTGTGTGTGTCAGATGTCCTATTTTGACCTTTAGTTCTTCATGGTGTTGATGTGTGTGTCAGATGTCCTATTTTGACCTTGAGTTCTTCAAGGTGTTGATGTGTGTGTCAGATGTCCTATTTTGACCTTGAGTTCTTCATGGTGTTGATGTGTGTGTCAGATTCCCCATTTTGACCTCGAGTTCTTCATGGTGTTGATGTGTGTGTCAGATGTCCCATTTTGACCTTGAGTTCTCCATTGGGTTGATGTGTGTGTCAGATGTCCTATTTTGACCTGAGTTCTCCATGGTGTTGATGTGCATGTCAGATGTCCTATTTTGACCTTAAGTTCTTCATGGGGTTGATGTGTGTGTCAGATGTCCAATTTTGACCTTAAGTTCTCCATGGGGTTGGTGTGTGTGTCAGATCCCCTATTTTGACCTAGTGTCGGGGTGTTGGAAAGTGCACGAGACCACTCCTCATGACAACCTGGCAAGTGGCAATGAACTGTGCTACGTTTTAGACAATGACCACGACCAAGGTACTCCACTGTGTGTGTGTGTGTGTGTGTGCGCATACATATGTGTATTTTGTATTCATGCTGCATACAGTGTGTGTGTGTGTATGTATGTGTGTGTGTGTATGTGTACGTATGTGTATTTGCATGCATGCTGTGTGTGGTGTGTGTGTATGTCACACACCCATGTTTGTGCACAACACACTTGCACTCACAAACACAGTATGCTTACTTCGTACACAATGCACAATCACTCCATTCACCCAAAGGAGCGCTATCACCACAAAATTAAGTTTTCTATAAAAACTCTCCCTTTACTCAGTAATAAAGAAAAGGGTCTTAATTCTTCTTTTCACTTCAGTACATTTTTCCAACAATTATTTCTTCTCTTCACAAGATATTTCCCCCACATATAAACAATAATACAATATTCAAAGTTTTATCAAGAATCAAACACACTCACACACATGTTACACTATCAGTTCGTTTTATATCAAATAATTGCAGTAAAGACAAGTCATCTTCTTGACTTGTCGAGGAGCCTTCGTGTACTTGGCTGTACCACCTCTGGACCACCACAGTCTGGATCCTCACTAGACTGGTACACCTTAGTTGGGAACACCACTGACGCTGAGGGATTCTGTAACAAAACCCTAGGTCCAGGGTTAACCTCTAAAATGAATTTTTTTCTCTCTCTCTTTCTCTTTTTTTTTTTTATTCATAGCTCCTTTTTAAACTCCTTTCACATTCACTCCAAAATCATAATAGAATACTCACATGAGTCTTGTTCCGCCAACCAGTTCCTACCTACAGTCGGGGTACAGAACGAAATCTTTATACAATATTTTATTTATTTATTTTTCAG
>JADBJO010008133.1:92836-100937 GCA_016801955.1 Conus betulinus | reverse complement strand
GCACAGAAGAAAAGGGCGTTAGAATGTTCATATTAGATAATCTGTGTGTTAGTTTTCACATGGAATGTTCCCAGGTATAACCCGCACTGCACCACAAGAAAAATGAAACAATGTCACAGGTACTCCGTAATAAAAACAATGTCAACAGGTATCAGTAACGAACTAAAAATGGTGAGAAGTCAAGGATATTTCCCACAGGGACATGTATAGTAAAAACCCCAAGCTTCTTGTGCAGTTTGCAGAAGAGGCAACATTTTGACGAAGTTTTATCGCAATAATTGTCTGAATTGTAAAAAAAAAATGTGTCTTTTCTCAATGGAGCGTAGTTTGTTAAGTATCATGCACGTGACACATTGCCAAAGAAGGGGACAGCATTGGTCAGATGATTTGGTAGAGAGGGGGGACCGGGAAGAAGGGGGTGGTGGATATTAAGTGCAAGTTGCAGAGTGCATGAAAAGAAAAAGGAAAGAAATGGTCACGCTTGTGGGCTTGCCTGCAAAACAAATGCACTTCTGTCCTTTTTCTTTCCTTTTCGTGTGTTGCCCGCGCTTGACCTTTTTCTTTGGGATTTATGCTCAACGCACCGTTTGCCTGATTTATTGTTCTTCAAATTCCTAGAAATCTTACAAAGCAAGCAGTTTGAAAGAATGTTGTCATATCTTCAGTGTAAAAGAATGATTCATTTCTGCTTGCAAGAGAGAACATTATCTGGCTGTTCAGCATATTTTCCCCGATTTTTTTTCCTGCGTAAGGACATGAACGCGCAAAGAAATTGCTGTCCTGTTTTCTCTGTCTGTGGGAAGAAATTGTACTCACAATATTTCATTGAATGCCTGCAGATTTTCAGAAAGATCGGCCAAGCACTTTTTGAGATATTCCATTAAGACGAAAAACCGTTATGGGCCGTTATAGCTGTAAGTAACGGACATAACGGTAAATTAAAACATCGGGCATCATCCGTGACCCATAATGAACATACCCACAAATTTTCAGAAAGATCGGCCCGGTACTTTCGTCTGGAGCGAGTGGAACACATTTTGACCACGGACGGACGGACGGACGGACAGACAGACAGACAGACAGACAGACACACACACACACACACACACACACACACACACACACACACACACACACACACACACACACACACTCACACACACACAGCGTTTGAAGCGGAAAGAAGACCGACGCTCCAGCATAAGTAGTGTGATCAACCTTTGGGATGTCAACCGTTTATTCATCAGGACAATGATAAGTTGCACTTCGATGAATACTATTTTCCTCCTTTATTCCATTTTCAGGATGGGACGGTTTTTCCCATCTCGGTTACAGCCCTAAAAAAGGCGCTGTGTGGTGGGCTGGGCTATGATCACAGACGTAGAACTACAGCCCAGGAAAACTTCCTGATTGCCATGGTTTCTTATAGGTGCGCTAACGTGAGTGGCCGCTGCACACGGGATTTCTGTTTGTTGTATTGTGTTATTGAAAGACAAACCCTCAGATCATCACTTAAAGTCTAGTCAAATGTGAGAGAGGGGAGTGTGTGTGTGTGTGTGTGTGTGTGTGTGTGTGTGTGTGTGTGTGTGTGGTGTGTGTGAAAGGGGGGGGGGGGGGTTGCAATGAACACAAAATCAAAGCACAATGAACAACGCCTACATCCGCCGCAGCGAGGTGGTAAGCTGCGGACTATCGGCTGAGGGGGCGGGGTTCAGTTCCCTTCAGAGCTATGTATTTGTGAGATTTTTCTGACCCGATTGGCTCCTACATTGAGTTTAGTTTGCCATGATATGAGCTCAGTTGGGAAGACTGGGAGGACCACACAGAGTTTTATCCGCTTAAAGGATTCTTATCTGAGAGTGTTGTTCAAATTGCCTGACCAGCACTGCATGTGTCTCTGTCTCTCGAGCCTGGTTGACGAGCCGGGATATACCGTGAAAGTAAGCGTTAAGTACAGATCTGTCTTGCTGTCTCACTCTAGAATAGATGCATTTCTTCTAATAGAAAATCGCCTTATCATATTCATCATCCTCATCCCCGTCGATCAGCATGGATGAAAAATGCCTCAAATTCTGCGGCCCTTCATGCCCAGCTGAAGTTGTGACTTCAGTTTCTCCACGTCCATGGTCTTGGTTTGGTTCTGTCGGGGTCACCGGTATCGGCAGATCCAAGGGGAAATATCGCAGGACGGACGTGGGAGAGCTCACTCCCGTTTGCTCCTCGACTATGCAGTTTTTGACGTCCAAAGGGGGCTTAGTAGGTGGTGTCCTACGTATGCTGGATCAGAACAGGCACGACAGTGCACCACCGAAGTGACCTCTAAGGCACGGTGCAGTGTCTCCTTTGGTGGGTTGTTTCATGACGACTCGACTGCTCTCGATTGCCGGTACCGGAGCTGTGGCGGGACGGGCCGGGGTATGGTTGTGGACAGGGGACCGGAATCTAGCGACGTGGGAGGAGCGCTACCCCGAGATGGCAGGCATTCACATCTTCCTGTTGGTCTGACTGGCTCCGTGTCTACTTCCTGTCCACGGGTGGTCTGTCTGTTCACCACACTTCACAGCTGATTGTGTCAAATGATCACATTTAAAGCACACACATGTGAAGCGGGCAAAAGCTGCGATCAGGTTGTAGGCCGACATCGCTGAGCGGCGGAAAAAAAGAAGCGGACATATGTGTGCTTACATGAGAACGCACACCAGCCAACTGAACAATTCTCTCACCTGGAAGCAAAGACAAACATGGGGTTGGGGAAGGGGGAGGGGTTTAGGATACGAATCCTCCCCTCTACATCTTTGGCTGTTGGCATTGCTGGGAGCCCACAATCAAATGGTTGTAGCGTTCGACTGAAACTCGTGGTTGTGAATTGGAGTGGGTGTAGAGAAATTGTCCTTAAACACTTTTTAAGTAATAAATCGATATGAAAATTATACCCACATGGACCAGTAGAGCCGGAACCCTTACGGTTACAATCACCAGATGATGTGGCTAGGGAATGGGTCTTCCTGTTTAATCTGCCCAGCAGTTCCTGGACGTGTTCCTCCAGCAATGAGGAAAGGGGGGGGAGGGGGGGGGGGGGGGGGGTGGCTACTTTACGTGTAATAAAGGTTCAGCTTCATTTAAGGAGGCGTCAGTGTGTGCGAAGTGGTCCATATGCGCTACACCACACAAGCTGAACCATAAAACCACAGTGCAGCAGGTCACTAGTATTATTATTAATCAGACCCACGAAATACACGAACCTGCAGTTGGCAAACTCCGCCAGCAGTCACGAAGACATGTTGTGGATCAAGAGGAGATTGCACGGTTGCTGTTGTGTTTCCCCATTCCCTCACAGCACTCTCTGGTCTGAGGGGGAGCCGGTTGGTGCCGAAGACACCCGTAACGATATTCTTGCAACGCTTGTCGTCGGGTCTGGCCACCCTGTTACAGCGGTTGTCTACTATTACTTCCGCTAAAAAAAAAAGAGATTCTGCTCTCGTCCATTTCTGTCTGTCCTTCCTGCCTGTCAACACGATGACACATGAACTACAATTCCAGTTCTTACGACGCCTGGTGGGAAGAACAGGCTGCAGCTGGAGGACGAATCCGATGCATTTTTGTGGGGAATCGTAGGTAGGATACTGACCACAGGACAGATTCAGGATCTCAGTGGGACCTTGACAGAGGTCTACGGTTTCCCAAGACCCCCCCCCCCCTCCCCCCGGTTGTTGTTATTTTGCTATTGTTGTTGTTGCTGTTGTTGTTACTGCTGTTGCTGCCGTTGGTTTTTGCTGTCGTCGTTGTTACCATTGTGTTCGTCATGATTGTTAATAGGTGCAGTAGCAGTAGCAGTACCATATTGGATTGTTTCGTGTTGTAGTTCATTTTATTGTGCTGCGCTGCGCTGTACTGCATTGTGTTGTATTTACTGTATTGTAGTTATTGTATGTCTTATGTTGTTGGCCGATTGCTGTGTCGTCACCATGGATTTCCGTATTCTTTGCAGGCAGAGTGTGTGACGTGTCGTGTGCAGCGCCACCGATTCCCCCACCCCCCACCCCCACCCCCCCACACCCCAATATCTAATTTTTTGTTTACCCCTCAAAGCGGACTTTCCAGCAACAACTTCAGCATTACCATGATTTTCTTTTACATGCGCAAAGCGCAAGTTGCACACACTCAGTATCTCACTTCACTGTCTGGTTCCACAGACTAGCAATCAACAGGCCTGGTAGCAGAGACAGCGGCAGAAGAAGTACCTGTCGTAGTAGTAGCACCAATGCTACAGCTGCTGCTCTTTTTAGAGTGTCATGCGTTTGTATGTGTCTGTGCTTGGGTACGCGTGCCGGAAGTAGTTGTGGTAGTAGCACTAGTACTACTGATGCTGCTCTGTTTGTGAGTGTGTATGAGTTTGTATGTGTTTCTGAACGTGTGCCGCCTAAGGTTTTGGTCTTGTTTCTTTTTCGGAATGTAATGAAAATAATGAGCTAGAAAGTAAATGGTGGCCCCAGTACAAATGGAAGGAAATGGATTTAAAGAGCACAAAGAAAACAAAGCAATGCAAAAAAGGGAAGAAATTGAAATCATATATATGATCTACGGGAAGTGAGAATTTTCTTTTCCCTTTCGCATGAACTCTGTGCGTGTGTGTGTGTGTGTGTGTGTGTGTGTGTGTGTGTGTGTGTGTGTGTGTGTGTGTGTGTGTGAGCCTAACTGTCTGTCTTTGTCCGTCTATCTGTCTGCCCCCCTCACTCCCTCCCTCATGCTCTCTCTCTCCCTCTCCTCTCTCTCTCTTCTCTCTCTCTCTCTCTCTCCTCTCTCTCTCTCTCTCTCTCTCTCTCTCTCTCTCTCTCTCTCTCGTGTCTACGTTTGCGTGCGTCTACATGTGTGCGAGTATGTGGGTGTTTATGATCATGATGCACATTGTCCCAGTTCTTTGACCCATTCCCAATTAAAGTCATAAGCTTGGCAGACATCTTTATTCCTGTGTGCAATAATAAAGTGTACACTTTCAGCCTGGACACGATTTCCATCGATTTTCATCTCTGTGATGGAGGAATAGCATATGTGAGAAGCCGTTCTGTTTCTTTGAACTTCAATTAGATGGGTGACGTTTGTGTTTAAATGTTGTGACATTTGTTAGACCAAACGTTTTTTTATGGCCCGAACCGTAAGTGAAGTACACCTACACACCTACTAACCCTCCCCCTCCCCCCCTACACACACACACACACACACACACACACACACACACA
This sequence comes from Conus betulinus, assembly GCA_016801955.1. Classification (NCBI taxonomy): domain Eukaryota; kingdom Metazoa; phylum Mollusca; class Gastropoda; order Neogastropoda; family Conidae; genus Conus; species Conus betulinus. Next base: position 95,700 of record JADBJO010008133.1, on the reverse strand, counting down.
CACACACACACACACACACACACACACACAGAGGCACGCAGGCACGCATGCAGGCAGGCACACACACACACATACACACACGCACACGCACACACACACACACACACACACACACACACACACACACACACACACACACACAAACTCACATGCACGAAACATAACGGGTAGGACACACGCACACGCGCGCAAGCGCGCGCGCGAACACATACACACGCACACACACACACACACAGATGCTCGCGCGGGCACGCACGCATACATTTACACACACATACACACGCCTGTGCGCGCGCGCTCACACACACATACATACACAAACACACAGACGCACACACAGACACACACAGACACACACCAACGTCGACGAAAATACTTCCTCAAAGCCTCTTTCATGTTAATTATCAATTATTGTTACCGGTATTTGACAAGACATCAGATAATTTGTAAATGGCGTTTGTCTTTTTTTTTTTTCAGTCATTTTTAACGTTGCGCGAAGAGTTCAAACAAAACAGTTTAGCGAGGCGCTGTTTAGTCTGTATGCTGCGAGTTGTACATGAAAACTGTACATAGAAACAGGTAAGTCATAGGAATTGATCATACAATAAAGTGATCATGTGTAAAATAAAGTTATCATGAAGTTCAACCATGTACTTAAAAACTAAGTTAATCAGTAATTTATAAGTATCAGTGGCGTGGCTAGATGTCTGAGCAGATAAACATGTGACAGGTTGGTATATAAGAGTTGGTAAGTGAATGGTAAGCCAGGTAGGTGTGTGACGTGCGCAGATAAGGGTAGGGCAGGTAACAAGCTGCCTGTGTGGGCGATATGTGATTGAGTGAATAAACACGTCTCGTTCACCAATTACCCCGTAGTACTTTTTTTTAATCAGAAGAATATATCGATAATTTAGTCTTCTACGTGTTTAAAACTTTTGAATTCTTGTACAACCTTCTTCTGACCTTGTCCATGAACTCCATGAAGAGTCAGCGGGACGCCGCACGTCAGCGAACTCCTTCAGGTTCCTCCAGTGCCCTTGGTGTGTGCCAAGGCCGGAGTATTTGCGAGTGTTCTCCCCTGTCCATTCCGCAATGTTGTCAATCCATGTTTTTTTCCTGTCTTCCCTTTCGTCTCCCTCTCTTAACAGTTCTCAACAGGATTGTGTCAGCAAGGCCGTCAGCATGGCGATACTAACATCCTGTCCTGTCTGAACCGTCAGCAGGTTTTCATTATGGCTCGATGTCTGCTGTACTTTTTCCGCTAGTGGTATATCTACTGTTTCTGATGTTGCGTATCCTGCGTTAACACGCATTTCGCTGGGATCCTTCTGTCCAGATTGGCAGCGAGGGCATGTGCCACGCATGCAAACAGGAAGATGGGATACATGAGAGCGCGCGGGAGCCTGATCTGGTGTGTCATGGAGATGGTTTTGTATTTCCAAACAGGTTTCAGTCGGGGCGGTACTGATGTCGTCGTCTTTGCTGCGTTTGAGAGAATTTCTGGTGTGGATCCCTGTTTGGTTCTTACATTCTGTCCCAGTACGGTCATAGCAGAAGTCATGTTGTTCGGTGGATAACTGTCAGCGTGGACCGTTATGCGGCAACCTCCATGCCACATCTTGTTGGCATTTGTGCCAGTCTTTGAAGGAGCCTGACCAGTTCGTTCTTCGTCCCTGCCTGCCAGGCCGTTGATGTCACCCGCAAAGCGAAGCATCCAGGTGATTCGTCCTGCGGTGTTGACTCTACTGACACGATCCTCAAAGGCGAAAGCATGAGCCATGATGCGTCACAGGAATGCATTAAAAAGAGTGGGAGACAGGTGGCAGCCCGGTCGAACTCCAGCTGAAGTGTGGAACCCCTTTCCAGCAGCACCCAGTATGAACACTGCACTGGCAGCTTTGGAGAGGTCAGTTGGATGGTGTTGATTAGCTTTGCGCGATTTTTTTTTCAGAAAGAGTGGGGGTTAGTTGCCGCCAAGGACATTGACAAACAAAGCACAGGACAAGACACGATGCATTAGCTTTTGCGCGATTTTTTTTTTTCAGAATGGGGGTTAGTTGCCGCCAAGGACATTGACAAACAAAGCACAGGACAAGACACGATGCATTTCGACCTCTTGGGTCTTCTTCAAGCAAAAAAATAGATCACATTTAACATTTAGGACAGTACAAAGAAAGAACGAAGAGAGACTTGCGATGTTAAATTTCTTTGTTTTGGCCTGTAGTGCCTCCTGCCAGACACTGAAGTCTGTGAAGACATGGTGGAATCCCTGCTGGTGTTGGAGTTGTTTTTCGCAAAGAGAGCGCATATTAAAGATCTGTTCAACGAAACTTCTGCTATCGGGGAATCCAGCCTTCTGCAACAAGAATGTTGTATTCTTTCGGCTGTGGTCTGTTCAGAATGTTGTGAGCGGTGGTGCGGCAGTTCTGACAATAACGGAGATTTCCTTTCGTGCAGTGGGTGACGACTGGTGATGGAGTCCACGGTGCAGGCCACTTGCTGGTGTGCCTTCTTGTGTCGTCGATGGCAGTGAGGGCATCAGTCATAACTTTTTCCGCCATGTTTCAAGACTTCTGCGTGGATGTTGCAATGCCGCATTCCTTATCACCGCGTCTATGACTGTTGTTTCACGAGTATTGTAAAATCATCATCCTCTTTCGGTGACTTCTGTATCTTCATCACACTTCTATCTGATGTTTCTACTTCATATTCAAAAGTCTTTTAATAGTGCATTTTGCTTGGAGCTATCCGTAGTTCCCCCGCCCCGCCTCCTTCAGTCAAGTGTTTTGGCCCTGAACTCGTTGCACTCTAAGGGGAACGGTCTGCATCTAGGCCATGACTCCAACATGCTCTCCTGTTGCCAG
>JADBJO010008133.1:62836-82836 GCA_016801955.1 Conus betulinus | reverse complement strand
CTTACTCCAGTAGACATATATATTTCTTGCTTACTTTCCTGTTCTTTCCTTCTATTTTTTTCCGGAGCTGATGTGAAGGTCACCCACTCCCGGCGTGTCTCCAGAGTGCTCGCGCCTGCGCATCCATTGCTCTTGTCTTTTATGTCTGCCACAGGTTTGAACACAACAGTCTTCATTTCCTTTAATTCTTTAAGGATCATTGAAAATTTATTCGATAAACAAAGAGACAAAGAAACAAAAAAACACACGCAAAGAAAGAAAGAAAATCCTGCATACCACAAAACTCCAATGACATGGCTGTAACTTTAAGGATCATCGTTCATCACACAATTTTCTTGGCGATCACGTTTTTTTTTTTTTTTTTTTTTTTTTTTTTTTTTGCCTCCCTGACTCCAGCATTCATGAGCCTTTCTTAAGAAAGTTGGCAGGCTGAATATTACACGTGTTCTTCTTTTTTTTGGCGGATGATAGTTTCTGCACATATATCAGGAAGGATTCCTTATACTACGGTCATTTCCACCCAGGTTCGACAACATATAGACAACTTAAATGGTAACCAAAATAACTGCCAGTTTCTCCTTTATGTAAAGAAACACACAAATCTGCAAAATTCCATAGGTCATGAGGATTTTCTCGAAGTGTGGTTAACAGATATGTAAATTATAAGTTCTACTTTAAGGTGCGCAAAACCGACAGAAAAATTGGAAGATAATGAAAATGGGCCCTCTTCAACGGTAACTTTTGCTTTAAACTCACAGGTATATACATACACACACGTGTGTGTGCGTGTGTGTAATGGTAGTAGTAGTACTTTAATTTTACGTCTTTTCACAAACTATGTGGTATTAGACAAGTGCGCGCGCGCGCGCGCGTGTGTGTGTGTGTGTGTTGTTCAACAACTGTAAGATCTATTCAATGGACAATTTATGAGTGACTGGAATACGGGAACAGTAACATTGCCGCTACGATTGCTACTGCACACATATGAAGAATAACAGTCATGTTAATGATAACAAAACAAGGCCAGAATCGGAGCGCTGATGCCATGTCCTGTACAAAGGAAGGTTGTACCGTTGTTCCAAGATACAGGGCTTATATCGAAGCCGAATCTACATCCTTTCGGATTTTTTTTTTCTTCCACTTTTGTATGTATGTACACACATGAAAATGATGTGTGGACAGTGACCACGGAATAACCCCCCGTGGGGAAGCTGCCGGGCTGGGGGAAGGGGTGGGGTGGGGTGGGATGGGAGGGGGACGGGGGAGGGGGAATCCTTTTGGAGTGAATGGTATATACATTCCCGCCTTCCATGAATTTTGAACCAGTAACTTCGCCTTTTTCTGCCACTATCTTTCATGCTGCTCTCTGTCTGTCTGTCTGTCTGTCTGTCTGTCTGTCTAAAGCAAAAGCAAAAAACACATAATTTCTGTATTTTTGAGGGTTTTTTTTTTTTAAACTGTCTTTCACTCGTCTGCTATCGTGGTCAATTCAGCTGCCTTTGTTCTAGACAGACTTTACATTTTTTTTGGGTTCTGTTCTTCCATGTGTACCCATAGCAGCTGTTTTGTTGTACTCCTGTCTGTGACCGGGTAGTGAGACTGTAATTACTGCCCACAGTGGACACTAGCTGCTGTCCATCCTGCTATTAATTTGTTCCCACATAAGAGTTTTTTTCTGACATTTTCGTTGAGGCTTTTAGGTGTTTTTGACGTTTTCTTTGACTCAAAAGCGTTCGGAGAGGGGGGAAGGATGAACAATCAAACGGAACGAATAGCGCCCTTGATAAAGCCTGATCGTCTCCGCCCTCAGGCTCTCAAGAGGTTAGTTATTGATTTGAGCGTATTCCCGCGCGCGCGCGCGCGCGCACACACACACACACACACACACACACACACACACACACGCAGTATAGCAAGATAAAAGTCCAAAATGGGGGGGGGGGGGGGGGGGGGGGGGGGGGCGAAAGAGACCGTGAAGTATGAAAATAAGCCTTGAACAGATGTGTTCCCAGGGCGACTTCAAAAGGGGGGGAAAAGGTGGGGGGGGGGGGGGGGGGGGGGGGGGGGGGGGGCTGGCACGACAGAAGGCATGGGGTGAGGAGACCTATTACACATGAAGGGGGGGGTAGAGTGGGGAAGGCGGAGGTGGGGGAAGTGGGTAGGGTAAGAATGAGGAGGAGGGACGAGGGGATGGAGAATGTGAGCGGGGAGAGGGGGGGGGGGGGGGGAGGAAGGGAAGGAAAACATACTTTCTCTGGATTTTTTTTTTTAGACTTTCTCTGGACTTACAGAAAGTATTCTTTGCCGAATGATTTTGAGCCTACTTTTGGGGGGGGGTGGGTAGGGCATAGGTCGAATGAAACGTAGATACTTTAAAAGGAGATCAAAGTCCAGGGGCGAATCCAGGAGTGGGAGGGGGGGGGGGGGGGGGGTAAGTATTCTTTGCCGAATGCTTTTTAAGCCCTACCTTTAGAACTCTCAGAGTGTGTAGGGCTTAGGTCGAATGAAGCCGTAGATAGGGCCTGTAAAAAGATCAAAGTCCCAGGGGCGATTCAGGAGTTGGGAGGTTTGGGGGGGGGGGGGGGGGGGGGGTGGGGGGGGGGGGGGTAGGGGGGGTACACTTGTTATCTTCCTGAACCAGGCCTTTTTTCCCCTTTCGTACATAAAGAAAACGTGCGGTTCACATTATCTTTAGCGTCTTCGGGGTTTTGCTCCCAAGCAAGACTCTCTTACTTAGCCCTAAACCCCCAAAGGGGACATCGGCATCCCCCCCCCCCGCCCCCCCCCCCCCACCCACCCCACCGCTCTGGTCTCAGTTTGGAACCCCCATACCTTCCATTAGAATCTGATCCGCCCCTGCAGTCAGCAAGGTAGGCCTTGACAGATTTTGTGTAAGGTTATGGAGGCATGGTGTTTAGATGTTGTACTGAAACGCAATCAGAGGGGAGAGGAGGGAGGGGGGGGGGAGAGAGAGGGAGGGAGAGAGAGAGAAAGGAATGACGGAGAGACGGAGCACAGTCTCTTTCCTTCTTACTTTAGCAGACAAAACTGTACCGCAGAATTTTAGATCAAGAACACGAAATCGTACAGTCCCTTACTTTTTTTCTGTTTTTTTTTTCTGTCTTTCTTTTCTTTGGTGTTTTGTTTTGTATTGCTTTGTTTGTTTGTTTGTTTGCTTCTTTTGTTTGTTTGTTTGTTTTTGTTCCCAGTGCTCTGTGCTGACATTTCTGCGAGGCGATTTGGTGTCGTAAGGAGCATTCATTTCGCAGCAGTGGGCCTGCGATTATTTTTCCTGGGGAAGATGAGTTGCTCTAATTGTTTGGTTAAAAAAAAAATCAAAATCAAGTCCTTGCAGAGGACGGGGGAGGGGGTAGGGAGAAGGGAGAGAGGAGGGTTGTCCCAGAAGAAATGAACTGGCTTACTCCGCTCATCTGCTCACTCGCTCTGCTTCCTTCGTCCTCCGTCTCCGTCCTGCCTTCTTCCTTCGTTCTTCCTTTCATTTCGTTTCTCTTCTGTCCATCTGTGTCCTCCATGGTGTTTGCCGTGGACAGTTGACCGACAGCCATGGACGGAATGGAGTCCTGCGCTCTCTCGGGACTATCTGAAAAACAAAAGTTGACTTAGGATATATCAAATTAAACAAAAACAAAATGAACAACGCAAAAAACAACAAACAATGTAAACAGATCGATAATTGACAGAACGAAAAACAGACGGACAGGCAGATAGATAGGTAGATTTGTGGATAGATTTACAAACAGAATGGTAGATAAACAGACAGACAGATGAATAGACAGACAGATAGATAGATGGATGGATGGATGGATGGGAGAGAGAGAGAGAGGGGAGAGAGAGAGGAGAGAGAGAGAGAGAGAGAGAATGAGAATTTTCCGAAATGCTTCAATCATGCAAAAATTATTAAGTTGAATATTATGGAAACCTTCCGACCCTTGCAATACAGCGTCTATATTGCCGTTCCATTTAAAGCCGCTCGAAAAACACACAACTAATTCCTGGTAATCCATGCGAATAAATGTAATCTAACGCATCGTAAGCTGTTATGTTTTGTAGACAGTCATAATTGTTACACTTCAGCTACGTGAATGATCGATTAGTGAGATTTGAACATTAACAACGATGAAGTAAAAGAAGTTACATTTGTAGATATAGCCGGGGCTTTCAAGACCAACCCTCATTCTTTTACAGAAGCTCGCTTTACACGACCCCGTCTGAAAGTACACTACAATTCATTCGTTCTTTTCATAAAACCAAATAGCAGTTATGATTATGATGTCATCATGATTTTATCAGGACTTCCAAACCCAAATTTGCAGACAATGCACTGTAGGGTTCCCACCGGGATCCGTTCTTGTCCATGATTCTTTGTATATTACATCATTCTTTGTATATTTACATCAGTAATGTGTCATTTATTTTCTGTGCGATCCGACTTTGAAATAATTGATGATGATAACTCGAAGCATTGTAACCATTCTTGCGGGTTAAGCTGTGGCCTTCAGTCCAAAGGAAAGTGTACCCAGTTGGTCAGGTGGACGGACGTCAGTCACGTGTCTCCTCAGGCTTAGAAGAACCTGAAATGCATATCCAAAACTAGCAGACGAAACTCAAAAAGCAAAAAGTCGACTTTGTTTTTGTTTCCATGTTTCGTATTTACTATAGAAATGGATGCGTGAGGATGCATGAATATCGGGCGTTCAACCTATCTTGGTCTGACATTTTGCTTACTTTCTCCAAAGATGTCTAAGAACAGTTTCAGTTATCATGAATAAAACGCAGATTAATCATAGAGTACGAGGTCCGTGGCCACTCGAGGGACTCAAGCAGTGAGATCTTTCGAAACGTCTAGTAACAGGCGTGCCCTGAAATTAATCAGTCATCTTAAAATCAAGCTCGGTACTTCGGAAAGTTAAACGTCTATGCGTATTCTCTCCATAAATAAAAGAAAACGAATACAGGTTTACATCCATGCACTATGTGGTAAACGGAGGTGCACTCCCCTAAATTAAAAAAAAAAATTGAACGAATCACTACAGACGCGTTCATAAGTCAATAGCGTCTTCTGTCGAGGTTTGGCTTTTTCCAGATCAAACCTCGCGTACAGAAGCATTAAGTGTTGGAACTATTCATCTTCCCATCTAAAGGAAATCTCAAGTTTCTAAACAATGTAGAGAAAACATAATCGCTCAACAAAATAAAAGAAAAAATACATAGAAAGAAAGTATACGTACGGGTATCAAAATAAGTTTTATACTATTGAATCAATAGAAATGAAATTTTACGTGCCTACAACAAAATAATATCTAAACAAGAAACGTTGCACGTACCATTTTAAAGGTACATCCGTGAATGGGGTACAGGCAATTGTGAATGTTGTTTCCATTGGATAGTTTTGCTTAACGGTGCACACATTATCGCCACAGGAAGGAAACTCCCCTCTGAAACTCTGCTCAGCCTGTTTAAACTTTTTTTTTTCTTTCTTTCCTCTGTATTCATGTGTCTATTAATTCAATTATCTATCTATTTATTTATTTTGTTTATTTATTTTTGGGGGGAGGGGGGGGGTGCTGTTTGTCATTACTGAAATGTCTGTACCTCTGCCTCTCAGTATGTCTTGTCTGTTGGCTCCCCACCTTCTATGTCTTTCTATCTCTGTCAGTTATCCCTTGACCTCCCCTCCCTGACCACCGCCATCTCTCTCTCTCTCTCTCTCTCTCTCCTCTCTCTCTCTCTCTCTCTCTCTCTCTCTTAGATGTCTGAAAAGAAAGCGTGATGCCATGAAAACAAGATTTCGATGTGGGACAGAGTTCGTTGATTACATTAATTCTACCAATGGCGCGATACAAGGGGGGGGGTGAGAAGTTTTTCATTTTTCTTTTGTTAACAGATGAGTTAGCTCAAAAAACAAAAAAAAAGAGAGAGAGAGAGAGAGAGAGAGCGAGAGAGAGGGTGTGTGTGTGTGGGGGTGGAGGGGGGGGGGGGGGATGGAGGAACTGGCATCGGCAAGCACAGTGCAAATTGTTGTGTTGCTTATTCTCATATTTGCAGAGGATACCATTTTGATATCGGGAACTGTGGTTGGTTTTGTCACGTTGTCACGCACGCATGCACGCACGTACGCACACACCACACACACACACACATGCGCGCGCGCGCACGCACGCACGCACGCACGCACGCACACACACACACACACACACACACACACACACACACACACACAAAAGCGCGCACACACACACACAGGCACACACACACCACACACCACACACACACACACACACACACACACACACACACACACACACACACACGCACGCACGCACGCACGCACCACACATGCACATGCACACACACACAGCTCTTTTACACACACACACACACACACACACACACACACACAACAACACACACACACACACACACGCGCGCGCAAGCACGCACGCACGCACACACTCTCGCACGCCTTCAGTGAAAGTCCGGCTTTCCAGAGCCTTCTTTCGTTATCCTAGTCAGGTCTCCGTCCAGACTGTCACCTGCTGTCGTGGTCTAGATTGTCCGGAATCTTCCTCCGTTTTCGTAGTCTGGTTTCAGTCTAGATTTTCCCTTTGTTCTCGTAGTCTAGTCTCCGTATAACGTTTTCCCTTTGTTCTCGTGGTATAGTCTCCGTCTAAAAGTTCCCCTTGGTTCTTGTGGTCTGATCTCCGTCTAGATTTCCCCTTCGTTCTCGTGATTTACTCTTTGTCTAAACATCCCCTTTGTTCTCGTGGTCTTGTGTCTGTCTGAAGTTTCCTCTCGTTCTCGTGGTACATTGTTTGTCAAGAGTCTTCCTTTGTTCATCTGGTCTAGTGTCTGTCTGGAGGTTCCCTTTCTTCTCGTGGTCTAGCCTCTGTCCAGTGCCTCCCTTAATTCTTGGTGTGACTAGTCTTTGTCTACGTTCTGACTTTGCTCTTATCGTCCAGTCTTTGTCTTGATCATTTGCTTTGCTCTCGTGGTTTAGTTTGTATCTAGAGTTTCCCCTTTGTTCTCGTCGTCGGTCTCTGTTAGTCCCTGTCTGTGAAAAATCCCTTTGTTCTCGTGGTTTAGTGTCATGATAGACATGGTCTGGTCTCTGTTTAAAGTCTCCGACCTCCGCCCCCTCCCCTCCCTCTCTCTCTCGTGGTTTAGTCATGATGAGACTCTCTGCTTTTTAATTTATGTTAACACTGTCATACCCAGGCTACTAGGGGAAAATAATCTTAAGAGACCATCTTTCTACATACATTTTTCATGCAGCTACGGGAAGGAAGAACACCAATATGAGTTTTGCTACATTTCTAATTCTATTTTTCTTGCCCACAGCTACCGCTGATTGATCAATAGGTTGTTTCCGTTTTGTTTTGTTGTTGTTTTTTTTCTTCTTCAAATAATGGTAACATCAGTTTTTGCATATGAAAAACTTCTCTGTTGCATGTCCTTCCGGGTATGCTCTAGAATTTATGAGTTGTTTTCATATTCGAATCGACCTATTTGCCACACGACCGTAGTCACATGCATACACCATGCATGCATAGAGATGTCGTGGTTATCCGCACACAGCGCACAACCTGACTCCATTCACTCGATATAAAGATAAAGGAATAATATTTAATTTCTCCCCTCTGGTATATAAAATAATTGTGTCAGAGCTTTATTTATTCACTCTTGATCTTCTTTGAGTACTTTTTTTTTTTTTTTTTTTTTTTTTTTTACAAACGTAATCATGCAAAAATGGAGAGCAATTATATATTGATTTTTTTTTTTTCAGTTTCACCAATACAAATCACAGGTTCGTTCAACGCCTTTCGTGGCTGTTGGTCCTTTTTCGCAATTAGGGTACAAAATTATTTCATGTCATCCAACTCCAGCAGTCCCTTTACACAATAGGGTGCTATACAAATTACAAAAATTTTGCGGCGTCTTTGACATTCTTTGAAAAAAAAATTAGAAAAAGATATTACGACTATATTTTGCCTATTACGGTGATCAGTCACGCTTCACTCTTTGACAAATGTCGGGTTTTTCTTCACAGTGTTTGCACTGGCTTACAAATACATCTCAAAAGATTGTCTACCCTTTTACAAGCTTGAGGGTTTGGTTACCATAAACATCGTAGGCACACACACACACACACACACACACACACACACACACACACACACACACACACACACACATATATATATATATATATATATATATCTGTGTGTGTGTGTGTGTGTGTGTGTGTGTGTGTGTGTAAAATTGTCTTTTGAGAGCTTAGCGTTCTTCAATCCATGAGAGCGTAAACCATAAGGTTCTTCCAAGTTCACGGGAGTGGTTGTGTCAGTCTTGCCTGGCACCGCAGTTTAACAAGCCTTGTGACCCAGTTATAGGAAAAAAATGGTTCTCGTCTGAAAACAGACAAGAAACTTACATTACAGTAAATGAATAAAATCAGACCCACCAACGATGTTCTCACTCCGGTAGCGAACGCTTATCTGCCTGATGCGTGAACGGGGTACAATTTGGAAATCATTCAAAAGTTCGATTTTTTTTTTTAGGATAGATTTACCAAACTTGTTCGCCCATCAGAACTTACTGTGCTATCTGCACAAAACTCGCCCACACGAGTTCGGCAGTACAAATAAGCCTGAGACTTTTGTCTCAAAAAAATGAGGAAAACTTCTCTTTTTCTTTCTTTCTTTTTCAATAATTAAGCACTGCTGTTCCCTGTCTCTCTCTCTCTCTCTCTGCGCTTTTTTTTCACCAGCGCTCTCTTTTCTTATGCAAATCCTTGAGAGCGACGCTCAGGTAAAAAGTGATCAACGCCAGAACCTTTTTCACAACAGTTCAACCCTAGAAGACTCCAGTGTAGTTAGATGATTGACAACGACGTTTTACGTTGTTCGTTCATTTGCCATGGGCACCACTCCCGACTGGGGCGCATGACACCATACCCCCCCTCCCCCTTCCCCACCCCCATCCCCTCCGGTGTTGTGGCTTAAGCCAATAGTTTGATACGAAAGTTGTGACTTCTCTCTTTCTGTTCTTTTATCCCACCCACCCCATCTCTCTCTCTTTCTCTCTATCTCTACCACTGTCTCTCTCTTTTTCCCTCCTACCCTCGCATTCTCCTTCCCTTCTCCTCCTGCTCCTCTCTCTCTCTCTCTCTCTCTCTCTCTCTCTCTCTCTCTCTCTCTCTCTCTCTCTCAGTGCACTCCCCGTCCCTTTCTCTCTTTCCCCCTCCCTTCCTCTCTCTCTCTCTCTCTCTCTCTCTCTCTCTCTCTCTCTCTCTCTCTCTCTCTCTCTCTTCTCTTCTCGTGTTTAGTTATATTTACATTCCCTTCAGTAAGGGGCCTAGGCCTTTATCTGAATAAGGTTTAGTCTTTTGAGTCTTTCGAGTCTCTCACTCTCTCTTCCTTCCTCCTCAATCTCTCTGTAACACAATTTTTTTTTTTTTTAATTTGTACCCCACACACTAACAAAAGTACAGTCCCAGTGCCATCGCATTCTGCATTGCTCTAGCAACGAAACGTCATTACTTTAATCAAAATTACGTAGCATCTTTGAAACGCGCATCATTGCGTCAGTATCAATGAGAAATTCTAAATAAATTATATGTTTTATAAATTGCAGTTTTGGTCAAACTTCGAAATCTTCATCGTTTTAAAAGAAAAGCAAAACAAAACATATTTTTGCCATAGAAACAAAAAAATGAAATCTGAAACATTTTTTTATCCCAAAGAGCTGTGCGCAGAATGTGTTGGATACGGGTCCGTTGCTAGGAGTCCCAAAACGGTCAGGGGGAGTCGTCATTCTTCAGTCGAAGCAGGACATCGTCTTTGTGTACGTTCCGTGGAGTGTTGTTTATATTCAGTTTTCCATCGTCGAACATCACCTTCAAAACCATCACGCCATACTGGGAGATCCCCAGGCGAGGTCGACCAAGGAGCAATAATTGAAAGAAAGGAAAAAGAATCATCTGTATCATCTTCGTACTTGTCATCTGTCGAGTCTGTCTTAAGTCCTGTTCACCGTGTCTCTGCTCAACACTACAACAGAGAGTTTCCAAGGACCTCGGAACGAGTGATTAACACCACGCTCGCCAGGCCTTTCTGTTGGGCCAACAGGGTATATTCCGAGGTGCCCTGCCGTTTTGCCGATCTGCTGTCCTGCCGTTTTGCCGTTCTGCTGTCCTGCCGTTTTGCCGTTCTGCCGTCCTGCCGTTTTGCCATCTTGCTGTCATCTTGCTGTGCTACTCATCTTGCCGCTCTGCTGTGCTACTCTTTTCTGCCGTTTCGCCGTTTTGCTGTCATCTTGCTGTCCCGATCCTGTCATCTTGCTGTCCTGCCTACATTAATGCTGGGGAGCATCTTTCCTGAGACTCGTCTTTGCAGTATCCAGCAGATGAGTACCGAGCAAGCCGATGCAAGGACATTCTGTTTCACGCCCAGGAATCACTCACTACATGAAGAAAAACAAAACCCACTCACACCCAGTCATAAATACAAAAAGAAAATAAATCATTTGTTATTTGTCAATCAGACTTTTTTGAGCATCTCAGAGAGGTGAAAGGCACTGGATTTTTCTTTGATCATAAATTTTCTTGTCTGCGGGCACTCTCGTTCTCTCTCTTAGAGAACGTCACGTCCCATTGACGTGACACTCTTCTTCTTCTTCTTCTTCTCTCTCTCTCTCTCTCTCTCTCTCTCTCTCTCTCTCTCTCTCTCTCTCTCTCTCCTCTCTCTCTCTCTCTCTCTCTCTCATTCTCTTCCTCAACCTCTCTGTTTGTGCCTATCTCCCCCCTCCCTTCCACCCTCTCCCTCTCTTTACCACATAAACTCTCCGTAGCTTAGGGTTTTAATCGGAGACACTTTAAAGCATCGCGGGACTAACATATCACCACACCTCCGAGTGGCTGGCTCCCCACACCCACCCCCTCCATTCTTCCCTTCCCCCAAACCCCACACCCCACCCCTTCCCACTCTTCTCCCTACCTCGCTGAATAATGGGGGGTAAACCCCTCGGAGTCCATCTCCCCTCCCCCCCCCCCCCCCCTTCCCTCCCCCCGCCTAGTAGGTTTTAAACTTCAAGGTGTTGCATAGCAAGCGGCCCGCACGATTCAGATCAAATCGCCCCATAAATCTCTCCCGAAGGTTTCGGAAACCGTAGTCCGGAGGTCGGGCGGGCGGCAGCAAGTCAAGCGCTCCCCTACCACGGAGACTGCCGAAGGTTTTTTTTTTTTTTTTTTTTTTTTTTTTTTTGGTTTGTTGGTTTTTGTGTGTGTTCTCTCTCTCTCTCTCTCTCTCTCTCTCTCTCTCTCTCTCTCTCTCTCTCTCTCTCTCTCTCTCTGTGTGTGTGGTGTGTGTGTGTGTGTGTGTGTGTGTGTATACGTCTGTACGTCACCTTTCGGCTTTCTTCGGCGCCGCTGTGCTCTGCTGAAGGTTTAATTGTAATGCCTCGTCTACTTTTCTTTTCTTTTCTTTTCTTTTCACAATTCATGTGCGTTTATTTCAGACAATTTTTTTAAAACGAACTTTGGTGATGACAGAGTGCAGGGTTTTTTTTTTTTTTTTTTGGGGGGGGGGGGGGAGGGGGGGCTGGTCTGTTTGTATCTTTTTGGTTTAAAAAGGCACCTTTAGATTTTTTTCTGTATGATAAGTGTTTCTTAAATTCTTTATCTTTTTGCACACACACACACACACACACACACACACACACACGGGGAGGGGGGGGGGGGGGGGGGGGGGGGGGGGTTTATTTTGCTTTTGTCGTAAAACACGAGCTTTACCGCCGGTTTGTGTTTCTATTTCCCGAATATTATCAGTTTTAGTATCTAGCAGAACTGATAAGTTTACGACGAATGTGTAATTCACTTTGTGATGTATCAGTTTCACCCGGTTGAAAGAAAAATGTACATGAAAGAAATGGATGTCAACTGTATATGTTTTGAGTTACTTATCACACTTTATATATTCTAACCTTTATTTTCTCGTGGTTTTTTTCCCAACTCGATAGGATCGTAACCGGGATTATTTATCAACTCGTTTTACAGCATATGTTGCGTATGTGCACGTTGGCATACGTTTTGTGCATGCGTGTGAGTGCGTGTGTATGTGTCGCTTTCGCATGCTCGCATTCGTGATATGTGTGTGTGTGTGTGTGTGTGTGTGTGTGTGTGTGTGTGTGTGTGTGTGTGTGTGTGTGTGTGTGTGTGTGTGTGTGTGTGTGTGAGAGAGAGAGAGAGAGAGAGAGAGAGGGAGAGAGAGAGAGAGAGAGAAGATAGACAGAGACAGAGAGACAGGCAGATAGATCCGACAGAGAGACAGAGAGAGACAGACAGACAGACAGCAGCACGGCAACAGCCCCTGAGCGGCAGAGAAGGCCACAGAAGTGACCCGCGGCGCTGACCCCCGGCCACTGAACGTTCACAGACTGCTTGATAAGCAGCCTTGATAGCGCGCTTCCCCCTGCTACTCGCCGCTCCGACCCACCGACAGAGATTTGAACCCATGGGGGCCCGCGCGCCGCGCAAGATCCGAGATACAGACGCGCTAAAATACCCACCATCATCAACCTGGTCTTGGTTAGCGGGGAGAGGGAGGAGGAGGAGAAGGAGGAGGAGAACAGCAGGGGACGCGATCCCGTTGTTGGACGTTGGCATCGTGAAAGGGCGGGTAGGGTTTACTTCCCTTTTGCGCGGATTTTTTTTTTTTTTTTTTTTTTTTCTCCAACGAGTTTCGGTGCTGATTGAACAAAATGTTGTTTTGTAGAGATAGATTTTTGTTTGTCTCTGTGATTCATTTAGATTGCAGTTATGTATCTTAAATGACTGATGATGATTTTTTTTTTTTTTAGCCCTCACACCTTTTAATCAGTGTTTTTCCCCGTGAAAAAAAAAAACGACACACAAAAACCGTGCCAAACCTTCATGACAAATCCTTAAAACCAAATCATTATAGCAAATGATACCAAGTCCTGCGTTCGTTAGAAATAAACTGCATGAAGGACGTAAATATAACGTTAAAAATGGATAAACAAGTAAATAATTATTTAAAGAAACTGCTGATGCACATTGCAATAAAACAGATTAACATTTGTGAGATTACGAATATGATGATCCTGTGGACTAATTTTATCACATACACACACGCACACACACGTACACACACACACACACACACACACACACACACACACACACACACACACACACACATATGCGTGCAAACATGCGCGCGCACACACGCACGCACGCACGCACGCACGCACGCACGCACGCACACACACTCACTCACTCAGTCAGTCACTCAGTCAGTCACTCACTCACTCACTCACTCACAAGCACACGGAGAGACAGAGACACAGAGACAGACAGACAGAGAGAGACACAGATAGACAGGCATAAAGAGAAAGAAGTGTTCTCACAAGTTGTATTCAGTTTTACAGAATCAACTTTCTGCTCATTATCTCCATGGTTGAACTGTATTCGGACAAAAAACAAACGAACAAACAAAAACAAACACACGTTTTGCAACACACACACACACACACACACACACACACACACACACACACAAACACAAAACAAAGAAACAAAAATTAAATACTGTCTTCTTCGAGAAAAAAATACACAAATACCTTTAAAAAAAGAAAATTTTTAAATTCTCTTACTGAAATTTGTTGTAGGAGTCATACAGTGAAAAATATTGACATTAGCATGAAATATGCAGTGTTAGAGAGAGTAGACTGATTTGACTGTAAAATGAACGTTGTACAAGACTTACTTCGTTTCACAATGGAATAAACTGAAAACCATGCTGTATACAGATGTGTGTTTAATAAAGTGTGTGTGTGTGTGTGTGTGTGTGTGTGTGTGTGTGTGTGTGTGTACACGCACTCACGCACACACTTAAATGTGTTAAGCAAGTATGTATGTGATTGTGCACATGTGTGTGCAGGTATGCGCGCGCGTGTGTGTGTGTGGGGGGGGGGGGAGTGTGTGTTTGTGCGTTTGTGTGTGTGTGTGTGTGTGTGTGTGTGTGTGTGTTTCTGTGTCTTTGCCTGTCCGTCTGTGTATCTTTCTGTATGTCTGTGTGCACGGGCGTGTGCATATATGTGTGCATTTTAATCAACATGATAAATTAATCAAGTACACATCTATAAGGTGTCATATTCAGAAATAATTATCTGGCGCACAGCACATTCCAAATTAAAAAAGAATGACATGGGGGAAAATTTCACCACACACACACACACACGCACGTGAATCAATACAATTCAGTGTAACTGTGTAAAAGAAAAAATGAACTGACACAAACATGCATTCGCTGATTTTGTGGGCCGCAAAAACACAACAAGAATTATTCGAAAAGTCCCATACAGACATACCTCACCACATTCACCTGCTCTGTCACGCATTGGGCAAAGACAATTAGCTTGTGGAAATCAAAACACAGCAGAAGCAAAAAGACACATCGGCTGGGGAAAAAAAAAAACACAAAAAGAAAACATACAACACACACACACACACACACACACACACACACACACACACACACACACACACACACACACACACACACACACACACACACACACACACAGGTAGGCTGGAAGAACTGTTCTGGAAGATGGCCGCATTTTTCTTGCGTCTGTAAAGCAGCCAATATTCCAGAGAAATGTTGCATGGTGTGAAAAGGAGTGGAGCCGGTGGTTTCGTAAAAGAGGTCTGGAGAGAGTACGCGAGTTTGCACATGATCGGATGCGCCTGGAATGAGCATACAACCCTCCCTCTGTTGGACAGGCCAGCAACTCTTCATCTTTTTAGATACACCTACAACACTATCCCTCTTTTAGGCTTGTAACTGTCCCTCTCTTGGATAGGCCTGCAAGTCTTCATCTGTCAAAGAGACATGAAATTTTTCATCTGTTAAATCAACCTATGATTCTTCATCTGTTGAATAAACCTACAACTCTTCATCTATTAAATGGTCCTGTAACCCTTCAACTGTTACATAGGCCGACAACTCTTCATTTGCTGCATAATAGGCCTGCAACTCTTCATCTGTCATATAATTGGCCTACAACTCTTCATCTGTCATATAGGTGGCCTACAACTCTTCATCTGTTAAAGAGCCCGACAACTTTTCGTCTGTAAAATGGTCCCACAACTCTTCATCTGTTATGTAATAGACCTACAACTCTTCATCTGTTATGCAATAGACCTACAACTCCTTGTCTGTTATATCATAGACCTACAACTCTTCATATGTTATGTAGACCTACAACTCTTCATCTGTTACATAATGGGCCTACAACTCTTCATCTGTTATATAATGGCCTCCAACAACTCTTCATCTGTCATATACGTGGCCTACAACTCTTCATCCGTCCATATACGTGGCCTACAACTCTTCATCTGTTATATAATAGACCTACAACTCTTCATCTGTTATATAGTAGACCTACAACGCTTCATCTGTCATATAATAGACCTACAATTCTTCATCTATCCTATAATAGACCTACAACACTTCATCTGTCATATAATTGGCCCACAAACACTTCATCTATTATATAGGCCTACAACACTTCATCTGTCATATAACTTGCCCACAACACTTCATCTGTTATATATAGGTCTACAACACTTCATCTGTTATATAGGCCTACAACTCTCCATCTGTTATATAATGGCCTACATCTCTCCCTCTGTTAGACAGGGCCTACATCTCTCCCTCTGTTAGACAGACCTACATCTCTCCCTGTGTTAGACAGGGCCTACATCTCTCCCTGTGTTAGACAGACCTACATCTCTCCCTGTGTTAGACAGACCTACAACTCTCCCTCTGTTAGACAGACCTACAAGTCTCCCTCTGTTAGACAGACCTACAAGTCTCCCTGTGTTAGACAGACCTACATCTCTCCCTCTGTTAGACAGACCTACAACTCTCCCTCTGTTAGACAGACCTACAACTCTCCCTCTGTTAGACAGACCTACAGCTCTCCCTCTGTTAGACAGACCTACAGCTCTCCCTCTCTAGTTAGACAGACCTACAATTCTCCCTCTGTTAGACAGACCTACATCTCTCCCTCTGTTAGACAGACCTAGTTAGACAGACCTACAATTCTCCCTCTCTTAGACTCCCTCTCTTAGACAGACCTACAACTCGCCCTCTGTTAGACAGACCTACATCTCTCCCTCTGTTAGACAGACCTACAACTCTCTCCCTCTGTTAGACAGACCTACAACTCCTCTCTGTTAGACAGACCTACAACTCTCCCTCTGACAGACAGACCTACATCTCTCCCTCTGTTAGACAGACCTACAACTCTCCCTCTGTTAGACAGACCTACAACTCTCCCTCTGTTAGGCAGACCTACAACTCTCCCTCTGTTAGACAGACCTACAACTCTCCCTCTGTTAGACAGACCACAACTCTCTCTCTCTGTTAGACAGACCTACAACTCTCCCTCTGTTAGACAGACCTACAACTCTCCCTCTGTTAGACAGACCTACAAACTCTCCCTCTGTTAGACAGACCTACAATACTCTCCTCCCTGTTAGACAGACCTACAACTCTCCCTCTGTTAGACAGACCTACATCTCTCCTTCCTCTGTTAGACAGACCCACATCTCTCCCTCTGTTAGACAGACCAACACTCTCTCCTCCCTCTGTTAGACAGACCAACAGGCCAAATACTCTCCCTCTGTTAGACAGACCACAACCAACAGCTCTCCCTCTGTTAGACAGACCTACAACTCTCCCTCTGTTAGACAGACCTGTAACAGACTCTCCCTCTCTGTTAGACAGACCTACAACTCTCCCTCTGTTAGACAGACCAACAATCTCCCTCTGTTAGACAGACCAACAGCTCTCCCTCTGTTAGACAGACCTCAGCTCTCCCTCTGTTAGACAGACCAACACCTCATCCCTCTGTTAGACAGACCAACAGCTCTCCCTCTGTTAGACAGACCTTTATTTGAGAAGTTCCTCCCTGTTGTATCAGTACAATAACGTAAAACATCGACAATTTTCCCTCTGTTAGACAGACCTACAATTCTCCCTGTAATGGACATAGTACAGACTAACAACTCTCCCTGTGTTAGACAGACCAACAGCTCTCCCTCTGTTAGACAGACCAACAACTCCCCCTCTGTTAGACAGACCAACATTTCTCAATTTGTTAGACAGACCTACAGTAACCTTGAACAGAAAGGCCTATATAATCTTCCCTCTGTCGTAGACAGGCCTACAACACTTTCCCTCTGTTTGAGACATTGACATCTACATCACTCCCTCTGTTAGATTGAGAAATAACTCTCCCTCTGTTAGACAGACCTACAAAAAATCCCCCAAAACAGACAGGCCTAAACTCTTTGCCTTTCAAGACAGACCAACATTCTCCCTCTGTTAGACCAGAAAAGTAAGTCTCTCCCTCTGCGACCAAAACTCTATCTGTTAGACAGAGAGCAGTGATCACAAGAAAGACAGATGTAAAAACAGAAGAAAAATAAAAGAAAAGAGAGCAAAATCTCCCTCTGTAAAATACAAACCAAGAACGTAGGGAAAAAAGCAAAACCGTAAAAAAAAAATTTTTTTAGAGAGAAATATAAAAAAGGGGGACCGTTCCAATCTCCCTTGTTAGCCAGCTCCTCTTCTCTTCCACCATCCCATCCTACCTCCTCTCCACCCCTCCCCCCCTGTTAGACCCCTTCCTCCCCACTCTCCCGTCAAAAAAGAGACAGAGAACACACACACAGCCCACACACACACACACACACACACACACTCTCCCACGTGTTACGACAGACCTACATCTCTCGCGTCAAAAAAAGGGACAGAGACACACACACACACACACACACACACACACACACACACACACACACACACTGTGGAGGCTGAAGCCATTTTCTTTTAGATTTAAGTACCACGTGCTTTTTGTACGATAGGCAGGAGAATTTGCACCCAAGTTAGGTGGGTCGGCCACACGGTAACGGGCCGTGAGTTAGGGGCCATCAAAATGACCCTGTGAGAAAATGAACAGCATGGGGAGTAATTTCCTTTGGGGGGTCAGTGGTGCACTGGCTACGTGCATGTGCCGTTAGACTCTCTCTCTCTGTCTCTGTCTCTGTCTGTCTGTCTGTCTGTCTGTCTCTGTCTGTCTGTCTGTCTGTCTGTCTCTCTGTCTCTCTCTCTCTCTCTCTCTCTCTCTCTCTCTCTCTCTCTCTCTCTCTCTCTCTCTCTCTCTCAAGTTTTGACAAAAGAAATAAATGAAAAAAAAATTTCTGTACCGCCAAACGGAAGAACAAAGAAAGTACAAAAGAAACACCAGTGTTTGTTTCGTCATTTGTGTTTTCTTTCCTTTGGCGCTAGGGTAACTTTTCTTTTTTTTCTTCTTTTTTTTTTTCTTTTTTAAATTCCCCGCCTGCAGTCATCTTGCCTTGAAACCCTCTAGGGTTTTGGTTTTGTATAGCTGAATAATGGTGATTGAATGTTGTGGTGTTGTATAGCTGAATAATGGTGATTGACATGCTGTGGTTTTGTGTAGCTAAATAATGATGATGGAAATGTTGTTGTTTTGTATAGCTAAAATAATGCGATGGACATGTTTTGGTTTTGTATAGCTAAATAATGGTGATGGACATGTGGTTTTGTATAGCTAAATAATGGATGGACATGTGGTGTATAGCTAAATAATGGTGATGGAAATGTGGTTTTGTATAGCTAAATAATGGTGATGGAAATGTTTTGGTTTTTGTATAGCTAAATAATGGTGCATGTTGTGATGTATAGCCACAATGTGATTTTGTTTTGTATAGCTAAATGATGGTGATGGAAATGTTAGGATTCTACATGTTGTTTTCGTCAACGATTCGTTGATTGTAGATGGCAAAAGCGTTCCAAATAGTAAAAGATTTGATATCTGAACCTATGGAAGGCGGTTTTTTATGTAATCTTCATTTTCCCGAAGCTGGAGTATGGCTGCCTTAATGGCGGGATGAAAAACGGTCATACACACAAAACTCCATTCCCTTTGTTGGATGGATGGGATTAATCCTTGCCTGTCTTTACAGGGTGTATCCGCAGGAGTATTGGCCTGCGTACGCAGGAAGAAAAAAAAAATCTCCATGATGCACAATCTTCTTTAATAATAAAAATCGATAGCCATTCAAATGTTATGAAAAAGTGGAATTATCAACCCACAAACGTTTGCATAAAATAGTTGTTATTGACAACGATTTGCGGTTTTTTTTCTCTTCGTAAAGGGTCACAGAAAACAAAGAAACAAAACCAAACGAATTGCATTTGGGGTTTGGTTTTGTTTGCTGCTGGCTGGGCCTGGGAAACGTTATTAGAAATATTCATGGAGCCAGATTTGCATAGACAGCTTCCCCTGTTGAAACGGAACCCGTTGATGTGTCAGCCTCTTCTGAAGTCACTCGGGAGGCTTCCTCGCTAGTGTAGAATGCATTTACTTTAAAAGAAACATCTACATTTCGAAAGTTCTCATCGATCTGCATTTTGTTCTACATCATGTTGTGTATATTGCTTTGAAGGTGGACACACACACACACACACACACACACAGCACGACACGCACGCACACACGCACACGCACGCACACACACACACACACACACACACACACACACACACACACACACACACACACACACACACACACACACACGTACTATGTTCACCTATTTGTTTATAAGAGGGCCAAGGCCAGTGCATATACAAGCCATCCCAATCTTTCTGTACGATTGCTATACGTATCCACCCCCCCCCCCCTCCCCTCCTCCCCTTCTTTTTCCCCCTGTCGTCCCCCTTTTAGCAAGTTTTGGCCACTATTGACTAATGTCTTTCATCAACGTTGCCACTTGGTTGTCATTCCTGTTGGTTCCCTGTGCTTATGGGCCTTCGTTGCAAGATCTCGTTACTGAGATTATCTTGTAACCTGTTGACCTG
>JADBJO010008133.1:50336-60336 GCA_016801955.1 Conus betulinus | reverse complement strand
TGTGTGTGTGTGTGTGTGTGTGTGTGTGTGTGTGTGTGTGTGTGTGTGTGGTGTGTGTGGTGGGGGGAGGGAGGGGGAGGGGGGGAGTAAATGGAGGAGAGCTGGAGGAAGGGGAGGGTGGGGGGAAGGGAGGGGGGGGGGGAGAGTAGTGTGGACGAAGGGGGACAATTGTAGACAGAGTATGTCTACGACACGCGCAAGCCGCCTTCATAACGGTGATGTACTTTCATTACCATCATTTCCTGACTCCATAACGGTGATGTGCAGTAAACAGGCGTAAGGCGATGGTAACAGATACACACGACTGGCTCTCACACTCTCTCTCTCTCACACACACACACACACACACACACACACACACACACACACACACACACACACACACACACACACACACACACGCACACACACACACACGCACACACACACACACACGTTGATTATTAATCATCCCAACACGTGTGTGCGTATCAGCTGTTTCTCCCTGAAAGATATAGCTACCATCACCACCTTTAGGAAGCAATGCTAATAAATCCTGGAGAGAGAGAGAGAGAGAGAGAGAGAGAGAGAGAGAGAGAGAGAGAGAGAGAGATTGAGAGAGAATGAAGGGGGTGAGGATGTGGCGAGGAAAGGATGTGGAGGGGAGGGTGGGGAGAAAGAGAGACGGGGGGGGGGGGGGTGGGGGGGGGGGGAGATAGGGCGGGGGGGGGGGGGGATAGGGCGAGGGGGGCGGGTTGAGATGGGGGTGAGATAGGGAGTGTCTTACTGTTGAGATCACGGTAAGCTATGATGATCATCCCGTGACATAGTGTTCATTCAGGACATGAAAGCAGCCTAGAACCTAACGTGCAGAAAAATATTCCGTATTCCCCTAGCAAATACCTCTACCTATGTCCATGCCATGTGCGCTCGTCCAGTAGGTGGAAGTGCGTTTGCATGTGTGTATGACCTTAAGAGATCTTTATGGCCTTACTTTGGTTTAGCCTCAAGCCATTTACGTACACGTTTTTATCACAGTTCGTTTTGTTTTGGTTTGGGTTTGTTTTATATGGGCATGTTCAAATCATTTTCATATGTGTGTGGATGTGTGTTGGTATCTTTTCTTTGTGTTCTCTGGGACTATAAAGCTCGATGTGTTGGGTAATCATTCTTTGGTGTTTTTTCTTCTCTCCATATCTAAAAGTGCAAAAGAGAACAAAACAAAACCAAAAACAAAAAGGTAATTACAGTTCAATACAGTACACATTTCATTAATTTAAGATTTAAATGTTAGGAATAAAAACAACATTTAACAGTAGCGACAACACACACACACACACACACACACACACACACACACACACACACATACATACGCGCGCGCGCGCGCGCGCACGCACGCACGCACGCACGCACGCACGCACACACACACACACACACGCGCACACACACACACACTCTCTCTCTCTCTCTCTCTCTCTCTCTCTCTCTCTCTCCTCTCTCTCCCACACCCCACACACACACACACACACACACACACACACACACACACACACACACACACACACACACACGCACGCGCACGCACGCACACACACACACACACACACACACACACACACACACACACACACACACACACACACACACACACAAAAGCACCCGCACGCGTGCACACCACCCCCCCTCCCCCCCCCCCCCTGAACAAACAAAAAATATCCACATACACATCAGTAGATGTACATGCATACATTTATTCAAAACATCGTAGACTACGTTTCATTGCATCAGAGATTAATACATAAACAGCGCTACAGCTGATAAAGAACGATAAAAGCAGATGATATAAAAACTAGAACGCTACCTTGAAGCATCTATAATCGATTAGATTTCAATCATACTGAGATACAGAAGCTAGCCGTTTCTGTCCAAATTCGATTTCCCTACCCTTGATAGAAAATGATACCTCTTCTGTTTCATGTTTCTGCTTCAGCTGACGGTAAAAATGTCTGGAACTGAGGTCACTATATTCTGGAATTAGCATACAAACGTGGAAATCTTAGCTGAGATGGTTTCTGATAAAATGGCTGCATCGCATTATTCCAACCGGAAATCATTGATCAATCTGAAAGATGACAGATTTTCCATTATGTAATTTTTTTTGTGTGCACAGGATGTAGAATCATTTCTCATTCTTTATGGGATTGCCACGTTGTCCATTTTTTTTCGGGGATGGGGTGGGTGTGGGTGTGGAAGTGTGATCTTTTTATTGCGTTGTAAAAACAAAAATTACTATCTGTGAACAATTAGCATTTGAAGAGAAAATGTTTCTTTTTAGAGAAACTCAAAGTGTCAGAAATGACAGACCCCGATAGGTTTAATTTAACTCACAGTAATATTTTTCAGAAAATTATTTTACGTGTGGCGGTTTATAAACATACCCTTTATCGTATGATGGTGAAGATGTTTATGATCATTGTTGTTGTTGTTGCTTTTTGTGTTGCTCTTGTTCTTCTTGTCACTATTTCTCACGTTACACAACACGTGGATGCAACAACAAACAGCGTCTTATGTTTGTTTTTCTTTTTCTTTTTCTCTTTCTTTTTTTTCATCTAACGTGTTTTTTCCCTTTTTTTTTTTTTTTTTCAAAATTAGTAAAATTGTTATCGAAGAAAACAGCAGTTTCGCACTGAGGTTGGCCAGTAATTAAAAGGCTGATGAGAATGAATCACTGTGCTAGCGATTTTGGATGAGAAAGTGAAACAAGCAGCTAAATGAGCGAATCGAACGGTATAGGATCTAAACTCATCGTTGAAGTCATCATGCGCAGATAGATAGATAGATAGATAGATAGACAGACAGACAGACAGACAGACAGACAGACAAGCCCGAGGGTCTCTCTGCATAACCTTCATCTCCACCCTTCAACAGATTCTGTCATGATAATTCCTTTTTCCTTTCTGCGTTTTCTTAGACTCTGCCGCTGTGAAAAAAAAGATGTATTAGTTCTCCTTTTCCTCCTGTTGTTCAAGTGTGCGTTTAAACTCTTTTATTTTTAGTCGCTCTTGTTACATAACATGCCACTACTTTTTCTGTTGTCATCTGACGATTAGGTAGTGAGAATGTCCGCTCTGTGTGTGTGTGTGTGTGTGTGTGTGTGTGTGTGAGAGAGAGAGAGAGAGAGAGAGAGAGAGAGAGAGTGTGTGTGTGTGTGTGTGTGTGTGTTTGCGTGTGTGTGTGTGTGTGTGTGTGTGTGTGTGTGTGTGTGTGTGTGTGTGTGTGTGTGTTGCGGCATCACTTCGACTTTGACTACGATTTTAGAACTTTTCTCCTAGCGTTGTGCGATGATGATGAATTGAACGGAATGGCTGGCACTTCAACGTCTCTCTGAAGGATGCCAGTCCTTCGTCTATTTTCCTTATGAACGGGTGAATAGCAGAATTCTTGCCGAGGGTGATGCACCGTTGAATAAATAAATGCTTCTCAAATGACCTTCAGCAAGCTTATAGTCTCCAAAGGGGGAGACCATCTCCAATGGGGAGAAAGCTCACTAACAAAGAAGCAAAAGAAAATCATGAAAGAGCAAAACAAGCTACATTTTCTTGTGAAAAGTAGAAAATATAAAAAGATAACCTCTTAAGACACAAGTGCTGAGGGCCAGTTCTTGGAATGAATCCGCAAGGGACTAAATTACAATGAAACAATAAATTCCAAGGATAAGTACCGAGCACCATTCCAGCAACTTACAGAGCAGCTAGGTGTTGCAATGACTGCAAGAAATATTGAATTATAAACAAAGCTTGCTCTATGTCTCAGATTGTAGAAATAGGGGGGTGAAAGCCTTCATATCTGCAGTGGTAGATGATTCTGCCTAACTGACAGTATGTGCTTGAGTGGGTGAATGGGGAATAAATAAATGCTTCTCAAAATGAACCTTCAGCAGCTTATAGTCTCCAAAGAGGGAGACCATCTCCAATGGGGAGAAAGCTCACTAACATATAACTCCTGGTCAGATACCGGTATTTCGAAACCTGATTGTTTCTCCTCAGTGACCGCGAAAAGTGGTAATTTGACTCCTCTGCCTTTTCGGTTTTTTAGAAGAATGCTATACCAGAAAAAGGCTGGTGTGCAATACCATAGTATGTTTGTTGAGTTTTTTCAAAAAAACTAACTAAAGGTGCCACCTAAGAAGCAAAAGAAAATCATGAAAGAGCAAAACAAGCTACATTTTCTTGTGAAAAGTAGAAAATATAAAAAGATAACCTCTTAAGACACAAGTGCTGAGGGCCAGTTCTTGGAATGAATCCGCAAGGGACTAAATTACAATGAAACAAGGTGTTGCAATGACTGCAAGAAATATTGAATTATAAACAAGCTTGCTCTTATGTCTCAGATTGTAGAAATAGGGGGGTGATAAGCCTTCATATCTGCAGTGGTAGATGATTCTGCCTAACTGACAGTATGTGCTTGAGTGGGTGAATGGGGAAATAAAATAAATGCTTCTCAAAATGAACCTTCAGCAAGCTTATAGTCTCCAAAGAGGGAGACCATCTCCAATGGGAGAAAGCTCACTAACATATAACTCCTGGTCAGATACCGGTATTTCGAAACCTGATTGTTTCTCCTCAGTGACTACCACGGAAAGTGGTAATTTGACCACCCCCTATTTCTTTTCGGAGACAAGAAGAATGCTATACCAGAAAAGGCTGGTGTGCATTCCATATTTTTTGCAGTCATTTTCAAAAAACTGCTCTGTAAGTTGCTGGAATGGTGCTCGGTACTTATCTTGGAATTTATTGTTTCATTGTAATTAGTCCCTTGCGGATTACTTTTCACAAGAAATGTAGCTTGTTTTGCTCTTTCATGATTTTCTTTTGCTTCTTAGGTGGCACCTTTAGTTAGTTTTTTTTGAAAACTCAACAAACATACTATGGTATTGCACACCAGCCTTTTTCTGGTATAGCATTCTTCTAAAACCGAAAAGGCAGAGGAGTCAAATTACCACTTTCCGCGGTCACTGAGGAGAAACAATCAGGTTTCGAAATACCGGTATCTGACCAGGAGTTATATGTTAGTGAGCTTTCTCCCCCCATGGAGATGGTCTCCCTCTTTGGAGACTATAAGCTTGCTGAAGGTTCATTTTGAGAAGCATTTATTTATTCCCCCATTCACCCACTCAAGCACATACTGTCAGTTAGGCAGAATCATCTACCACTGCAGATATGAAGGCTTATCACCCCCCTATTTCTACAATCTGAGACATAAGAGCAAGCTTTGTTTATAATCAATATTTCTTGCAGTCATTGCAACACCTAGCTGCTCTGTAAGTTGCTGGAATGGTGCTCGGTACTTATCCTTGGAATTTATTGTTTCATTG
Organism: Conus betulinus; assembly: GCA_016801955.1. Classification (NCBI taxonomy): domain Eukaryota; kingdom Metazoa; phylum Mollusca; class Gastropoda; order Neogastropoda; family Conidae; genus Conus; species Conus betulinus. The sequence continues at coordinate 54,980 of JADBJO010008133.1, read as the reverse complement.
TAATTTAGTCCCTTGCGGATTCATTCCAAGAACTGGCCCTCAGCACTTGTGTCTTAAGAGGTTATCTTTTTATATTTTCTACTTTTTCACAAGAAAATGTAGCTGTTTTTTGCTCTTTCATGATTTTCTTTTGCTTCTTAGGTGGCACCTTTAGTTAGTTTTTTTTTTTTGAAAACTCAACAAACATACTATGGTATTGCACACCAGCTTTTTTCTGGTATAGCATTCTTCTTAAAACCGAAAAGGCAGAGGAGAGTCAAATTACCACTTTCCGCGGTCACTGAGGAGAAACAATCAGGTTTCGAAATACCGGTATCTGACCAGGAGTTATATGTTAGTGAGCTTTCTCCCCATTGGAGATGGTCTCCCTCTTTGGAGACTATAAGCTTGCTGAAGGTTCATTTTGAGAAGCATTTATTCATTCACCCACTCAAGCACATATACTGTCAGTTAGGCAGAATCATCTACCACTGCAGATATGAAGGCTTATCACCCCCCTATTTCTATAATCTGAGACATAAGAGCTGTAACATGAAACGCTGAATGAAAGAGACGAAGAGTTGGGAGGATGAGGTACAGGGTGATAAGGGGGGGGGGGGGGGGGGGCTTTTGAGAGGAGAATGGGAATGGGTGTAGGCAGAAGTTAAGAAATGCTGGAAAAGAAACCGCAAAATAAACCCAGTGGTCTGTAAGAGAGAGAGAGAGAGAGAGAGAGAGAGAGAGAGAGAGAGAGAGAGAGAGAGAGAGAGAGATATTGATATTTTACCGTCATTACCTGAGAGTGTTACCACAAAGGGAGAACTATTTTTTGTCGCCACTAGAATTATACACAATTAGTGACTCATCACCATGTTTATAGAATGCCAGTTTGTAAGAGGGAAATATCTAAAAGCAACATTCTAGCGCAGTATAGCACAACATTGAAAACTGCATGAGAATAAAACTTAGAAATGTTCAGATTGTGAGAAACACTAAAGAGTCTGTCGACCATCCACACTAGCATGTAATGCTTTCTTCATGCTGTAATTCACAATGAAGAAAATCAGATGTTGAAAAATTATATGTTGAAATCATATTTGTCTACTAAAAGTGTCTTTTAATTCTGCTAACTTGCATTTGCCGTGTGTGTGTGTGTGTGTGTGTGTGTGTGTGTGTGTGTGTGTGTGTGTGTGTGTGTGAGAGAGAGAGAGAGAGAGTGTGTGTGTGTGTGTGTGTGTGTGTGTGTGTGTGTGTGTGTGTGTGTGCGTGCGTGCGTGCGTGCGTGCGTGCGTGGTGTGTGTGTGCGTGTGCGTGTGCGCGCGCGTGTGTGTGTGCTCCTGCTATGTCGCTATAAATCTCCCTATCGATTTCAGTACGATTTCATCGTCTGATAGTACAAGGGAGGCAACACACCATGTCTTTTTTGCCTCACCTTACTCGGAAAATATCCATTTTCGCAGCGCCTCTTCGAAGGCCGTGCATTGGTAGAAATAAGCTCTTTTTTGTCGTCAGTATTGGAGCTACATGAGGGAGGAAGTGATTCTGAAAATGGTTTCAGTTTGGTGCCATTTATTATTTGCATTAAAACCCGATTCGCTTAGTCAAAAACCTGACATGTGTTCGATACAAATTTTCGAATTTTGCTTTTTTTTTTTTTTTTTTAATTTTAAACAGCGGAATGTAACTTCAGAGGAAAGAGACCAGTTGTATTACTCTTTACCTCCCATATCTGAATGGCACTGCTGTTTGAAGGGACAAATAAATCTGTCTCGAAACCTGCAAGAAACCACGGCTTGTTTCTAAATCCCTGAGAAATTTATTTACACATCATCATAAAAACAACAACAAAAAGCTATGTTCCGCGAGAACCTGTATTTGATGTGACCGATTTGTCTGGGGTTAACTCTGGTAGTAAAGCAGTGGCGTCGTAAGCTTGTCCGTATCATCCGTGGCTGTGAAGGTCTCCATGGCTTGACCAGTGTGTTGTTATCTTTACAAGTCGTTTTAGATGCGGTGTATATTCCCAGCAAAGCAGCCATGGACGAGTGGACTGACGCATTAAAAAAACACAAAAAAAAAAACAAAAAAAAAACACGATTCGTGGCATTGGTATGACTATCTGTGTCTGCCAGTAAAGTTGCATTTAATCCACAAACGTCAGTGTAAGCAAGCAAGCAAGCAAGCAAGCAAGTAAGTAAGTAAGTAAGTAAGTAAGTAGTAAGTAAGTAAGTAAACAAGTAAGTAAATTTTGTATTTGTACGAAACAATTCAAGAAATATACGTCAATCAATTCTGTATGAAACTTTCGACGATGTATTGTTTCCCTGTTCTGGGAGCCCCCCCCCCCCCCCCCCCCCTCCCCCCCCCCCGCGCGCGCGCCCCTCCCTGGTGCATACTTCAGATGTAATTTTGCTGAAAATGACTAGACCTGTACAGCAATTTATCAGCTGTCTGCATTGGCATATGATATTGACATTCATCACGGTCAGGCCCACCCCCACATGCAGATGTTTCCTCTTGTCCTATTTTTTTTTTTTGTTTCTTCAACCTGTTGCCTTAAATGTCTGTCTTCAGCATAACTCCACTCCCAGTCTCCAATATACACATCAATGTTTGAAAAAAAAGAAATCAGCATGAGCCAAACATTAACAGTTACGCTACATCATCACGAGAGAGAGAGAGAGAGAGAGAGAGAGAGAGAGAGAGAGAGAGAGAGAGAGAGAGAGAGAGAGAGAGAGAGAGAGGGTAGGGGATAGACATAGCCAGACAGATAGGCAGACAAGTAGGCAGTCAGGCTGGCAGTCGTACAGCCTGATAAAGAATCGGACAGAGCAGCTTTCGTTTCACATCTTTGCATGCTGAGCCGACCCCAGGGGACCACACTTGGCCTCTAGCCATATGAAAATCAATTCGTATACATATGCCCAAAATGTAAAAAAAAAAAAAAATTCATTCCAAGTTAAACTATTATTTGAATCAATCAATCAATCAATCAATAGACGGGGAAGGTGGGGGGCGGCTTGAAATCAAATCATTTGCATCAAAATCTCACATCAAATAGAAAGCATTTACATTTTAATTCTTTTAGGAACTAAAAAGAAAAAAAAAAGAGAAAAGAAAGAAATCACATGTGGTGGAATGTCGCTGAGCAAGGTCCCTTTTATGGAATCTGCTGTGAGAAGAAGCTTACATCTCATTTTCTATAAATGTCACCACTCCGTCGGTCACGTTTTCCCAGCGAGCAGCTCATGATGTGGTATGCACCGTGAACTCGGAACTTCCACGAGCTTTTCAAAGATTACTATGGGTGTTTGTGAAGGGAGTGACCTGTCTGTAATCGGGCTAGAGTGTTCTTCTTGCGACCACCAGCGGCAGATTGTTAGGGATAGTTTTTGTTGGACGGGGGCTAATCAGAAGCGATAAGCACGTAGGAGCAAGAGAGGAGAGCCTTGAGCGAGAGTGGAGACCGAGCGACGAGTGAGAGAGAGAGGAGAGGTTAGAGGGAGGTAGAGAGAGAGAGAGAGACGAGGGGAGAGAGAGAGAGAGAGCGAGAGAGAGAACGAGCAGAGGAGAGAATTGAGGAGAGGGAGAGAGGTAGCGGAGAGAGAGAAGCCTGACAGAGAAGAGGGAGGAGGAGGGGGAGGGCAGGAGGGAGTAGAGGTGAGGGGGACGGAGAGGGAGGGGTTGGAGAGAGGGAGAGAGGACGAGAGGGAGAGAGGAGGCATGAGAGAGAGGCAGAGAAGTGCAGGTGATGGGGAGGACGGCCGAGAGAGAGGGAGGCAGGGGAGGAGGGAGAGAGAACGATTGACAACGGCGAGAGGAGAGGAGAGGGAGAGGACACAGAGACACGGACAGAGGGGAGAGAGGGAGAGTTTGTCGAGAACGGGATTTAGGGGGAGGGCGGGGGGGGAGAGGGAAGAGGGGGAGTGTAGAGGGATAAGAGAAGAGGTGCGGAAGGGGTGGCAGTGAGAAGAGGGGAGAAAACGATCAGACAGGGAGGGGGGAATGGGAGGAGGGAGGGGCGGAGAGAGAGAGAGGCGCGAGAGGAGAGAGAGAGAGAGAGAGAGAGGAGGAGAGAGAGAGAGATGAAGCGGGGAAGACGAAGAAAAAAAAAGCAGAGAGAGAGAGGGGGGGGGGAGGAGGGGGGGGAGAGAGAGAGAGAGCAGAGAGAAACAGAGAGAAGAGAGAGAGAGAGGAGAGAGAGGGAGAGAGAGAGAGAGAGAGAAAAATGATGTATGCTAACGTGACATGATCGATTTAGAGATATAGACCAAAGCCACCCGCTGACGTGGAGTGGCAATATTCACAAGATGCTTCTCACTCAAAATACTCCCCACGTCAGTGACTTCTGCCGTAGGAAGCCGCCTGAAAACACGGCGCGCATGTCAGATGACACTGCGTATCATTCCTCGACGATCTGACGAAAATGGATCCTAAACCAACATTGGTTATGATCAAGCATTCATATATGATGATATCACTTTAATTCTTTGTTATATATTTTCAAAGATTTAATTTTTGAATTGTCCTCATAAGAATTCAGTGGAAGCAATACAGATAAATAGATATGTAGGTAGACAGACAGGCAGACAGATAGAGAGATAGAGAGAGTCAGACAGAAGACAGATAAATAGATAGACAGACAGACAGACACTTATTTGTGCA
>JADBJO010008133.1:37836-42836 GCA_016801955.1 Conus betulinus | reverse complement strand
GGGGTGGGAGCGAAGAATGACTAACTGTTGGGGAGTCGAGAATGGTGGGGAGGGAAGGAGATGGGATGACAGGGAGGAGGGGGGGGGGGGGGGCGAGAGGGGAGGATGGCAAGGAGGGGAGGGGGAGGGGGTAAGGGTAGGCTGTTAAAAAGTGGCACATGACGGGACGAAGAATAAAATGTACATAAATGTCCGACTGAGTCTCAGCAGTTTAATTTCAGTGGGAGGGAGAAAGAGGGGGTGGTGGGGAGAGGAGGATAGAGAGACAAGAGGTCTGGGGGAAGGGAGAGAGGGGGGGGGAGTGTTGGTGGTGTCTGTCAGTCGTGGGAACACCAGGAGGGAGGGAGGGAGGAAGGAGGAGGAGAAGGGACTGAGGTGGAGGTAGAGGTTCGAGTGGTGTGTGTGTGTGTATGTGTGTGTGCGCGCGCGCGCGCGTGAGCGCGCGCGTATGTGTGTGTGTGCGTGCATTCGTGTGTGCGTGCGTGCGTGCTTGTGTGTGTGTGTGTGTGTGTGTGTGTGTGTGTGTGTGTGTGTGTGTGTGTGTGTGTGTGTGCACGCGCGCGCGCGCGCGCGCGCGTGTGTGTGTGTGTGTGTGTGTGTGTGTGTGTGTGTGTGTGTTTAGAAACGTAATTCGGGGGGTTGAGTCGATGGAGGGAATGGGGCCAATGAAGGGGAGAAGGAGGATGGGGAAGGAGCGAGGGTGGTGGTGCTGTGTTGTTAGGGGAAGCGATTATCGGTCGGAGAGAGAGAGAGAGAGAGAGAGAGAGAGAGAGAGAGAGAGAGAGAGAGAGAGAGAGAGAGAGAGAGACAGACAGACAGACAGACAGACAGACAGACAGACAGACAAAGCCCGATAGATAGAGAGAGAGGGAGAGACGGAATAACGGGCGGACGGACGGACGGACACAAAACGAAACGGAACGCGGAGAGGACCACACGGAACGGACAGGCGGACACACACACACACACACACACACACACACACACACACACACACACACACACACACACAGAGAGAGAGAGAGAGAGAGAGAGAGAGAGAGAGAGAGAGTTTTTTTTAACTTTAAACAGATTAAAGAAAAGTCATTTTAAAGTAGCATTACACTGTTGTGTTTTCCAACAGTGCTTGTATATCGGATCTGATGTCATTCTCAACCATCCAAAACGGTACTCTAGCCCAACCAAGAACACCAACGTCATTTCTGTTAAGCTTTTTTTTTGCCTCAAAAAAAAAAAAAAAAAAAAAAAAAAATGCCACAGATACGATAGTCGGGCTTTTTTTGTTTGTGTGTGTGGTGTGTGTGTGTGTGTGTGTGGTTTTTTTTTTTTTTGTGTGTGCTTTTTTCAAGCGTTGTTTCAATGTTAATCACCAGTGCGGACGTTCGCACAGACGACTGGACATTTCTAATTAACACAGAATGAGAACCACACATGCACAGTCTGGCGTGGGCAGGGGGGTAATTATGGACGTTTGCAATGTCTGAAATTAGTTTCTGTCAGGATCACACACACATGTATGGGGGTTCTGGATGGACAACTGGAAAATGGTTATTTGGGGGGGGGGGGGGGTGGGGGGGGGGGGGGGGGGGGTGGGGGGAAATTGGTTATTTGGACACAAGGGAGGAGGGGGGGGGGGGGGGGGGGGCCCAACACCTTGTGTGATAATAATACAACAACGAACTGCAATAAAAACAAAGAAACAACAATTTCCGTGTTTGATTTGAGATATGATTTCAGGTGTAGTTTTTGTTTGTTTGTTTGTTTGTTTTGCAAAGATGTATGGAAGATAGGTGTCCGGTATTTCGTAGTTATAGTGGTCAGGCGTGTGCAATTTGAGATGTGATATCAGGTGGAGTTTTTTTTTTTTTTTTTTTTTTTTGCAAAGGTATATATAGAGGATAGGTGTTCGGTATTTCGTTGTTAGGCGTGTGTATGATGATACAACAAACTGTAATAAAACAAACAAACAAACAAACAAGAGTAACAACAATTTCCATGTTTAATTTGAGCTACGATTTGTGCTGTATTATCATTATTTTGTTGTTGTTGTTGTTGTTGCAATATACAAACTACAATTAAAAAAAAACACAAACATCAATTTCCGTGTTTAATTTGAGCTATGATTTCAGCTGTATCATCATTAATTTTGTTGTTGCTGTTGTTGCAAAGGTGTATGAAGGAGAGGTTTTTAGTAGTTTGTGTTAAAGTGGCTATACGTTTTGATAGTTGCATTGAAATAAAAGTCTGAGTGCCGTGTTTTATATTGGGGAAATTCAAAGTATCCAGAAAAGGAGAAAGAAAAGAAGAAAAAAAAAAAAAAGGGGGGGGGGGGGGGGGGGAGAAAAAACGCATTCATAAAAAAGAAATTAGAGAAATATAAATAAACGGTGTCAGAACTTTCACACTGCTGCAGAGTATAGTGGCTGGGAGATCAGGGTTGTTGTTTGTGCTTCGATTCAAAGTCTAAAAGCTTAACTCACGGGGCTAGGCATATCAGATCGGTGAACTCGAAAGTCGTCAGTAGTAGACAAATCTAGGCGGTCGCTGGATAGACGTGATGGCGCCGTAGAGAAGGCGACTCTGCAACTTTGCAATTATTGTCAATAGTCGTCAATAGCGGGGAGAGAGGGGCGGGGGGGGGGGGGGGGGGGGGGGGGGGATGCGAAGGGGGGTTAATTCGGTGAAATTCTGCATTTCTTAGATCAGAACAGGCACAGCTGAATACTAACTGAAGTGACTTCGGTACAACTGCAGCGTCTCCTAAGATGGGTTACCTCACGACGACTCGATACACATTGCTCACAGCGGATGGCCGGTGCAGCGGTTGTGGCAGGACAGACCTCGGTGTGGATGTGTATGGAAGAGCAGGACTAGGCGGCGTCAGAGTAATGTCACTAACTAGACACGGAAGATAAAACAGTTACAACAACAACAAAATGATTCCTTTCCTCATCCCAGCTGCCAAAGGGAACATCCGGCGGCCGGCCGTCCCTTTTGTGGGGATGACAGAGGAAAGGCGGTGAGGTAGAGGACATCAGCTCAGCCTCATTGATTCTTGCCCCGGAAGGAATTGAGGTCTGTACCATCTCGCTCCCTTAGTTCCCGAAAGATCTGAGGTCTTTAGCAGTAACTCCCTGCTTCCCCCCCCCCCCCCCCCCCACCCCCCCCCACCCCACATCCCCTCCAGCAACCGAAGAGTTGAGGTTTACGAAACATCGTTTCCCAGTTCCCAACTGTGTTAAGGTCTGTACCACCCCGCTTCCCCAACTTAAAAAAAATGGAGGTCTCTAACACCCCGTTCTTCAAGTTCTGGGAGAAAAGTAGGCCTCTGTTACCCTCACAATGGACATGACACTTTCCAAACAGTCGACATCACAGCTACACTCAAATGAAGAAACGGGCAGGTCTAGCGTCTATTGCGCTGAAACAGGAACATTTCTAACAGCTTCCCTTGGCAGCGACCACGACCTTGACATGATGACCGTAAACGTGTGGTGAAAAAGAACAAGAGGGTGAAAATGAGCCGTCTCAGGTTCAGTCTTGACAAACTCAAAAGACCTTAGATCGCAAACAATTCCAAGCGGCCGTACTCGGAAAATTCGCCTCACTACCACTACTTGAAGATTGTCTGAAAGCCCTGACAGAAAATGTCCATCCAGTAATGAGTGAAACAGCAACAAAAGTCCTAGGAATGACCCGATGGAAATCCAAGCCAAATAGATAGATGATGGATGGATGGATTGAAAATGAGTGACACTAGAAGGAGGTTAAAGCCGCATACGAAGAACGAGGAAGAATGGGGAAAACACAACACTTAAACACGAGGATTGGTCAAGAAATGAAGAATGCAAAGGAAATGTCGATTGAACAGCCGTGTGTGAATCATTGTGAAAAAAAAAAAAAACTCTGACAACATCGACATCAAGAAAGCTTTGAAGACTGTTAAAGGCTTGACCAAACAGAAACAAAGCCAAGGCAGTACCGTTGAGAATAAAACGGCAACTGGCTAACAGAACAGAAAGACACCATGAAAAAGGTGGGCTGAATATTGCTCAGAACTCTTACAACAAACGGAGTGAAGAAGATCCAAGGGCGCTAACCCGTACGGTATTCACCCGACGACGAAAATGGTTTTCCAATACTCGGTGGACTTGGGTATTGCTCTGAACTCTACAGCGGAGTAAAGGAGATCCAGGTGTACTAACCTTACGGGATTCATCCAGTGAAAATGACTTTCCGATACTCTGGGAAGAAGTGATAGTAGCAGTGAAGACGTGGAAATGGGGCGAGGCTGGAGTCATCGGCAGCATCCTTGCTGAATCCTTGAAAGTTAGCGGAGAGGCAGTGACTAATACATCCTAACTGCCATACTGCTGCACCAGAATCTGTCATACTGGCGAGTGACTCGCGCGCCTCGGACTCAATCCCTCATGGTCATCCTTCCCTAAAAAAAAGAAAGAAAAATACGACACTGTGAGAGCTACCACATGATCAGTTCGATGGGCCATGCCAGCTAATCAAAGCTAAAAGATCTATTTGACCGACCACAGTCGCAAGCAGATACCGCTGTTGCTGAAGAAAAAAAAAAAAAAAAAAAAACGGCTGGATTCAGCAAAGGCAGAAGGTTCTGCCATGTCTTCATAGACATTGAGATGGCGTTTGACAGATACTGACAGAAGGCGATGCACGCCACAACAAAGAAATTTGACATTTGGCAAAAGCTAATAAGCTTCATCCAGCAACTATACTCCAAAGCAGCAAGTATACTGTTAATACAGGCTGCTGCTGGAGAGTGGTTCCGCACTTCAACTGGAGTTCGTTAGGGCTGAATGCTATCACCACGCTCTTTAACATCTTCATAGAACGCATCTTGCTGAATGACTTGGAAGTCATGTCTGCACTGTAATGGTTGGAGAAAGAAAATGACATCGATAGCCTGGCAGGCAGTGGACAAGAATTGGCCAGGCCTCTTGAAAGACTAGTGAAACATCAAAAAAGAT
>JADBJO010008133.1:22836-25336 GCA_016801955.1 Conus betulinus | reverse complement strand
GTGTCGGTACAGGGGGATTTTTTCCCACGGAGTTAACATTGATTCTGACTCCATTTCCCATACAGTCCTTCGAATGAGACTATAAACTGAGGTTCCGTGTGTGGAGGCACGCGTAACATCTTGCACACACGTAAAATCCCATCACCAACTTTCGGAAGAGAAGGCCAGTTTAGCCGTTGGTATGGATGACACGTTACACGTAGCATGCACCTTTCCCCGAAGATGGAGTATGGCCGCCTTAACGGCGGGATAAAAAAACGGTCATAAACACAAAAAACCACTCTCCCTTTGTTGGGCAGATGGAACTGATCCTTGCCAGTCTACACAGGGAGTGTCCGCAGGAGCATCAGCCTACGTACGCAGAAGAAGAAGATTGCAGAGACCCAGGTCTTGGCAGACAACCCGGCAGAACAGGAGGAATCTGTGGAATCACTCTTTCTTTTTTTCAGTGCCGCTCTTATGACTCTCTACGGAGTTAAGGGGGAAGAAGAAGAAGAAGAAGAAGAAGAAGAAGAAGAAAGAAAGTGTTAGAAGGTTATTTCGCGTACAATATCGTTCCTCAGTTCACGGTGTTTAAATGTTTATGGCAAGAAGATCCCAAGTAAATCACAGTGTTATAATTCACGTCAGGGATAGAAAACATGTGACACAAAGCCATGACACAGACTACACAGAAATAGACTAGATAGTAATAAAACAGACCAGACAGAAATAGACTAGACAGCAATAACAGACTGGACAGAAATAGACCAGACAGTAATAACAGACTAGACAGAAATAGACTAGACAGTAATAACAGACTGACAGCAATAGACCAGACAGTAATAACAGACTAGACAGAAATAGATTAGACAGTAATAACAAACTAGACAGAAACGGACTAGTCTGCCACGTAGTGACACCTCCTCGATGAAACTGAAACTGAAAAGTGAAACTAAAACCCACTGAAACACTGCACATCATTCTGTTGTGTGTATGAAAAAGTATCTATGCTAGTAAACTAAAAAAAAAACAAAACAAATAATTCAAACAGAAAGTTCGCTTACATGCGCTGCCCCATAGTGACGTTCCGGTTACCATGGTTATGGTAAATAGGGAGGACACTGTCACGCGCAGATCAGGATTATAAGGAAAAAACAAATATTCTTATTGCGAAAGCGCAGTTTGCCCATAAACATTAATAAGTTCGTTCTTCTCATTGTATGAATCGCCAGACAAGCCCACGTTTTTATCCTTTATTGACAAGTACAACTGCAGGACCAAGTTTTAGGAATGAAGATCTGTGTTCTGGTCGGCTTGGGCTTCATTCTAACGTTTTGGTCTTTGAAGTGCTCTTCCCCGGTAGTCCTGCGAATGAGACCGAGGTTCGTGTGTGAACGAACGCATAACATCTTGCACACACGTAAAAATCCCATCACCAAGTTTCGGAAGAGTAGGCCAGTTTGGCCGTTGGTATGGATGACACGTTACGCATAGCATGCACCCTGCGTGAGAAATGGAAAGAATGAAGGAAGTAAGGAAATGGAGTGAACGACGATTGACAGGATGACCCGGGAAACGACTGAATGAAGCGCCAGCAGGCAGTTCTTCTGTCGGCTCAACCCAGGTAGGCAACCCGTTGTGTAAACGAGAATGCGGATTGTAACGCGCGCTTAGAGTTTGGTCTCTAGCCGAGGATAGGTGTGCTATGTAAGTATTCTTACTAGTAATAGTAATAGTGTGCATATCATTTTGAGTAGTACAGAAACAGTTTTGCGTCTTCAAATCAGGAGCTCTCGTCGTTTTTATAGTTTGCTATTCATTTCATACTGACAGATTCAATGGTTGGATAAAATTATCTCTTGCTTTCTCTCGAGTTCATGATATTCTCTCTCTCTCTCCTCTCTCTCTCTCTCTCTCTCTCTCTCTCTCTCTCTCTCTCCCGCTCTCTCTGTCTCCCGCTCTGTCTGTCTGTCTGTCTGTCTGTCTGTCGTCTATTATGGTCCCCTCTCTCTCTCTTTATCTGTGTGTGTAATACGACGGTGTGTTAGTGGCATAATTGCTTGTTTTAATGTGTTCATTTATTCATACTCTCTACATTTTTTTTTCAATCCTCCAAAGAATAGCCAAACTTGTAGAAGAAGCCATCGACATCAGCGTTGCGTGAGAAGTGTGCTGTAAGAGCTTTACTCTGTAGGAAGGCTTTTTTCGCTTCTTATACGCTTTTGCTTTTACTGTTTTTGTTTGTTTGTTGTAATCAAGACACGCGTTGTTTGTTTTTCTTTAAGTGTAATCAAGACACGCGTCATCAAATGTTCGAATGGATCTGCGTTTTTAAAACTCCATGAGGCTAGCATACCTTGATGAATGCTTTAGAGTCTTACATTCGTGATAACTGTAAACTGTGAATTTTGATTCAGAGCCACGGTTCATTTCCAGTGAGTCTTTCACTATTGAGGACAGCCATGTTTACCGTTTCATGTTTGTTTGTTTGTTAACATTTTTTTGATGTTTCTAATAT
>JADBJO010008133.1:2836-10336 GCA_016801955.1 Conus betulinus | reverse complement strand
GTGTGAAAGAAGAGTAATGGAATCTATCTTATCGTATGTTATGATAAATGTATTTGAGAGAAAAAAAAACAACTACTTTCTACAGGTTCTCCAACAGTTTGGTGTGCCATACTGTATCATAGGCTTGTTTGTTTGTTGTTGGTTTTTGCGATGTCGAAGGAGCAGGTGACCATAAGTTTTATGACAGATACGCCACAAAAACAACTCTGGACTACGTCATTAATAATCGTCCTCTTTCTGTGATAGTCTGAACTGCCAGGCTTCCTCCTTTTCGTCTTTGTTTTCCGAAATCAGAAAGCGGGTGGAACTGCTGGTGGTCTCCGAGACTGCACACAAGTTCTTGAACTGCCCCAAACTGCACCCTGACGCGACGCAGATCTGATTCGACGTCAGGTGATCCCAGGGTAGTCCGCAAAGATCACTCGACGCAGGACCTGCTACTGCGCACTCGCCTTCATACATGGTTTCTCTCCCTTGTGTGTTCTTTCTGTCAAGTTTCAGTGTGACTTTAATGTGAAAAACATTTGAATGCGCCACGCAAATGCCAAAATGAATACCCAAGGTTTTTTTAGTGTGTGTGTGTGTGTGTGTGTGTGTGTGTGTGTGTGTGTGTGTGTGTGTTTTTTGTTTGTTTGTTTGTTTTTTGGTCCCAACTTCTGTGCCAGTTCAGTGGCAGTGCTCCCACGCCGCTCATTCCGACACCCCGTCCACAACCACAGCCCGGTCGGTCCCGCCGCAGCCCCGGCACCAGCACACAGAGAGCAGTCAAAGTCAAGTCGTCAAGAGGCAACCTACCGGAGGAGACACTGCCCTGCTGCCGAGTCACTTCGGTGGTGTTCAGTGACGCCTGTTCTGATCCAGCGTACGCAGGACACCCCCTACTAAGCCCCCTACTGACGACAATAAACTGCTTAGTCGTGGAGCCGGCGTGAGTAAGCTGTCCCTCCGGAGGGCGCCACACACGTCCGTCCAGCGATAGCCCCCATGGGCTCACCGATACCGGTGACCCCGACGGAACCAAACCAAGGTCACAGTCGTGAAGAGGACATCGAAACTGACATCACCATGAGAGCAGGGCATGAAGGGCCTCAGAATTTGAGACTTTTATATGCTGATGGATGAGAATGAGGATGATAAAGAATGATGCTACGGATTTCCATTTCGGTCTGAGACTGCATGACAGAGCTGTACTCTACGCTTCCTTTCACATCCCGGCGTCAACCAGGCCCGAGCAGTGTTGGTCAGGAAATTTGAGCAACACTGTCAGAGACGCATCCATTAAGTGGATGAAACTCGACTGTATGGTCCCAGTCTTCCCAACTGAGCCCCGTAGCAAACTCAACTCTGGGTAGGAGCCAGTCGGGGCAGAAAAAATCCCACATGACTCTGATGGGAATCGAACCCGTGGCCTCCCAGCCGGGAGTCCGCCACGGCAGCTGGTTGAATACACAAGTTGGCACATTTGTCGTTTAAACTAATCTGACCTTAAAGGTGTTTAAAAACAAAAACAAAAAAACTAAAGAAACAAAACAAAACAAAACATAAAAAAGCGCACATTTTCAATCACTTGGTCCAATCAACGCCATGAATGGAAACCTGTGACGTCACATCCTGGCCAGCCCGTATGCTGCTTCATCAGCTGCCTTTACATCCAGCTCTAAGCTAGCCTGGTACGGTATGGCACGATTTGCATTTACACGGCAAGGGATGAAGCCACACGACTGCAGATTTGACCGCATATGTGATCTCGGGAATTCTCCTCCTCCTCCTCCTCCTCCTCCTGTTCGGTCGATTTTATTGGTTTGCGTCAGATCTTCAAACCTGTGGCCACGATGAATCCCACAGTCGTGTTGAGGTCTTGACGGCTGCCCCAAAGCTGCATATGCAGTTATGCACCCTCTGCAGGCTTGACGCCGTAGAACATCATGGTCTGGACAGTGTTGGAGGATGTGTTCTGGGTGTCTGAGATCCAGTGTCACACGGACATTCATCTATGCGGGCAGTCTTAATTCAGCTGATGTGGCTCAGCAGTCCGCAGTGGCCAGTTCTCAGTCTGAAGAGGATTGTTCGCTGGCATCTCTGGAGCTGATGGATTTGATCAGCACCACTGTCTGCACCCAGCTTTCTCTTCCACTGGTTTTGATATTGTTGTGGATGATAGTTTTGGCCTCTCTGTAGGTCACCGGGTGGCTGAACTGCTCCATATTGCTGCCTGCCTCGGACAGAGCGTCAGCCTTCCCATTCCCAGTGATCCCACAGTGGGAAAGAATCCACCGGAGTACTATGGTGGATCGTCTTGACAGATCATGTAGGGCTTTTCTGATCTTTTACGCTGCTGTTCGCTTCTCTTCCTCTGAAGTCCCTACAGCCGTATTCTGTAGTCAGTCACGACGTCATCTACCAAAAGCAAACATGGTAGCTGTCGCTGAGAGCGGCTTGTTACAAGAGCATGGGGGGCTTGTTACAAGGGCGGCGGCGGGGGGGTGAAGACACAATGGCTTTGCTCACTGACGCAGCAAAGTACGTGTAAAAGGCGAGACGTTTTTATACATGTAAAGTTGACGTTCTGCCTGCAAGTAGATTTGATGTGATCGTCTCAGCTACCTGTGATTCACCAAAGTATGTGGTGCATTTTTGTTCACAGTACTGACCTGCACTTTTTCTGCGTCATGCTAATCGGCAAGGACCTTTCCAATGTGCGCAAATGTGAAAAGGAAAAAGATTTCCTGTGCATGAGTCCAGCTTGTTCTGATCGACCTGATCAGCACAGAGTGGAATTCAGTAGGGCTTTTGTTTTTTTTTTATTTTTTGTCTGAATTCTCACGACTGTCTTTTTCTGCCAGCTTCTCTTAACTCTAGCTTACACGTGGGGACGGACTGTGGCCAAGTTTGTCCTTTTCTCTCTCGCTGCTTCTCGTTAACACGGCTATAGTTGAAACCAGATGACTGTGGACTTGCCCCCGTGTGTATGTTACCATCCCTGGAATCAAAGATAAGCTTTCAGAAGTAAACACATGGTGGAAGCTACCATCTTGTGGTAACATATGGTGTTAGCCGGGGTTGGAAAAAAAAAAAAAGCTCGCTCACCCCTGAATCAGGGCCGTGGCACGGCACGGCCCACGGCATGGAACAAGTCAATGTTAACCTAATCACTTGGGCGATGGGCCGGGCCGGGTTCGGTAAAAAAAAAAAAAAAAAAAAAAAAAAAGTTGCAGTATGAACGAACCCTAAGTGAAACAGCAAAGCGAAACGAAAGAGAGAAAATGTGCAATCCTTCGTGACGTCAAAAGATGACGGGGGGGGGGGGGGGGGGGGGGGGGGGGGGGGGGGGGGGGGGGGGGGGGGGGGGGGGGGGGGGGGGGGGGGGGGGGGGGGGCTTCACTGCGCTGTTTTACAAAGAGCAGCAGCACATCGGCTCAGGGAAATAATCGCTACAAGTTTTCCACAGTCCCTCCTCTTCAGAGGGCACGTAGGACCGACGCGGCGAAAGCCTGGCCATGTTTGGGAGTCGTGCTGTTTTCACCTGTCAGCGGAAAAAAGCAACGATCGAGGCTGTGGGATGTACACGGCACTCGCTTGACGGTGGCGTCGTTCACTGGTGGGCTGTGTCGTCATCACCTACGGGCTGGTGCACTCGTGGGGACGCTTGTCGTGGAGGTTCTGTCGTGTCAGGTCCAGTGGCCAATACATAATGGTGTCTGTCAGGAGGAGCAGTTGTATCCCTTGATGTCTTAACGAAACGCCCTGTGCGTGTCGTGCACTATAAGTGAACGTCAGCGCAGGCTCTCGAGGCTGATGTAGAATTGCTTCCAGCTGGTTGGTTCCACAGTTGAGGACAGTACATCTCTAGGTCCACTGGCATCTTCGAGTGTATGTTTTCCCCTGGGAATGGAATGTGGCCACGTTTGGCCTGTCTTTTGGCTGGTCTCTTTGGCCCTGTCTTTTGGCTGTTCTCTTTGGCCTTTCTTTTGGCTCGCCTCCTAAGCTAGTCTTTTGGCTGTCCTCTTTGGCCTGCCTTTTGGCTGTCCTCTTTGGCCTGTCTTTTTGGCTGTCCTCTTTGGCCTGTCTTTTGGCTGGTGTCTTTTGGCCTGTCTTTTGGCTGGCCTCTTTGGTCTGTCTTTTGGCTGGTGTCTTTTGGCCTGTCTTTTGGCTGCCCTTTTGGTCTTTTGGTTAGTCTCTTTGGCTGTCTTTTGGCTGGCCTCTTTGGTCTGTCTTTTGGCTGGTGTCTTTTGGCCTGTCTTTTGGCTGCCCTCTTTGGTCTTTTGGCTGGCCTTCTTTGGCCTGTCTTTTGGCTGGCCTCAGGCCTGTCTTTTGGCTGGTTGTCTTTTTGACCTGTCTTTTGGCTGGCCGTTTTTGGCCTGTCTTTTGACTGGCCTCTTTGGTCTGTCTTTTGGCTGGCTCTTTGACCTGTCTTTTGGCTGGCCTGTTTTGGCCTGTCTTTTGGCTGGCCTCTTTGGCCCAGTCTTTTGGTTCGCCTCTGAAGCGGAGCAGTGGCGCGGTACGGCACACGCCACGGAAAGTCAATGTAAACGCGTTTGGTCGGGCGACGGGCTGGGCCAGACTAGGGAGAAAAGTTGTTTGTGTGAACGACCCTTAGTGAAACCAGCGAAGCGAAACGAAGGCCACAACAGGCTGCACACCAAAAAATGAATGAACCAAGGCTTAACTTAAAGAGTCGAGTATTTATAGACAGGCACAGTTGGATGTTTTAAAAAATTTTTCTCGTGTCTGAAAGTTGATTTACCTTCTTTGGATTTCACATGCCCATCAAGGTAACATGCCAGATGGTTCCAAGCAGACGGATTAAGATAAAAGGAACGGGACTATATGGGGGGGGGGGGGGGGGGGGGGGGGGGGGTTGGCGCACAGATAAGGTCACGAGTGCGTGAGAAAAGTCTGAAATGTGACGTCAGCTTGAGGCGGAGGTCACGTATGAAGTTTGTGAATGATGTTATCAGTAGAAACCCAAAACAACCATGTGAAATGATTGGTGGGGTGTTGTTATTTGGATCAGTTATCAGTTTAATATCCTAAACGCTGGCTCAAAAACGTCGGTGAGACCTCAAATCGCTACATGGATTATATAGTGATTTACAGCTAATAAATCCTCACTGTGGCGTGTGGACTCACATTGTGAACCTTCCCGACGTAAAAAAGACGAGGGGGGTGGTGGGGGGTGGGAGGGGTGGGGGTGGGGGTGGGGGGGGAGGGGATTGAATGCACTCGTTGAGCTGTGTCGAGGGGGCCGGAATAGCTCAGTTGGTAAATCTTGGGGTTGCGGGGTCGAATCTCCGCCGGGGCCGTTTCGGTACAGGGGGATTTTTCCCTCGGAGTTAAACCTTGGTTCTGACTCCATTCCCCATACAGTCCTTCGAATGAGACTATAAACCGAGGTTCGTGTGTGAACGCACGCATAAAATCTTGCACACACGTAAAATCCAATCACCAACTTTCGGAGGAGAAGGCCAGTTTGGCCGTTGGTATGGGATGACACGTTACACATAGCATGCACCTTCCCCGAAGATGGAGTATGGCTGCCTTAATGGCGGGAATTAAAAAAAAAACGGTCATACACACACAACTCCACTCCCTTGTAGGGTAGATGGGATTAATCCCTGCCTGTCTATACAGGGAGTGTCCGCAGGAGTATCAGCCTGCGTACGCAGAAGAAGAAGGAGGAGATAAGCTGTGTCAAAAGAGAGCGACAGCACATGGGCCCAGAGGGATGTGGTCTGTAACAAGTTTACCGCAGACACAAGAAAATCCATTAAACACATGGGGTCAGCTGGTGTGAACATGTCTCTCTAACCCCAGGCCATCTTCTTGAAACAGCAATCGAAGCGACTGCTCGGCTGTGTGAAAGAAAGCTGGCGCCGCGCTTGCAGTTGTGGACCATCATTACTTACGTATGTGTTGTGGTAGTGGTTGTGTGTGTGTGTGTGTGGTGTGTGTGGTGTGAGCGAGAGAGAGACGGGGGAGAGAGGAGACGTGCGGCTAGAGAGAGACGATGAGAGAGAGGGGAGAGAGAGAGAGAGGAGAGAAGATGGAGAGATGAGGAGAGAGAGGAGCAGACGCGAGAGGAGAGAGGAGAGAGAAGGAGAGAGGACGGACGAGGAGAGGAGGAGGACGGGAAGAGAAAAATAAGGAAAAATCTTTTTGATTGATTTCATGTAATATCTTCTCGTGAAATTACTTTATTCTAATAAATGCTTCAAGATATGTGTTAATCAATGTCTTCAGTCTGAAGATGGACAGAGAGAGAGAGAGAGAGAGAGGAGAGATGAGAGAGAGAGAGAGAGAGATAGGTGTTTCCACGCGCATATATTTAAGTATGCACGCCAGAATGTGAAGATATTATCTCTTTTTGTTTCAAGTTCAGTATTTTTTGTGTAAATAGCTATGCTGACATGTGTGGACTACGTAATTGGCTGAGTTTATGGGGCTTTTTTCCCTTAATGATCGTAGTTAATAAGTGTTTACACAAAATTCGGTTTCAACGGTGAAGTGCTCCATGGGCTCCCCATTCAACTGAGAGAGAGGGCGGAGAGAGAAGAGAGAGATGAGAGAGGACTTGAGAGAGAGATGAGAGAGAGAAATCACGAAGTGTTTCATCATTTTTACAAACATTCACGGATATGAATTGAAAAAAAAAGGGAGGGAGAAGAGAGAAAAAAATAGTAGTCAACAGAACAAACAAAACAAAACAAACAAAAGCAAACAGATAAACACAAACAAACAAAAAAAAGAAATGAAAGAAATCAAACATGGACCCAGATTTAAATGGAACATTCTCTTCCCACTCACCCGCACCTCCAAATTTTTCTCTGGCCAGCCAGTACCTAATTTCCCCCCCCCCCCCCGTACCACACCCACCCCATACCCCCACAATACACTTTACTTCCGGAAGGGGTGGGGGGGGGGGGGGAGCAGTCGCGCATCGCCCCACGCGGGACACGTGCTGTCACGTGGCACCACCGACACGTGATGGAACACGGACGGCGGGCCTCTCGGCTTTCACCGGCCGTGCGTGGTGGCCAACGTGTATGTGTGTGGAAGAGAGAGAGACGAGCGCGAGAGCGAGGAGAGAGAGACGAGGGAGTGTGGTGGGGGGGGGCGAGGGGGAGGCAAGGCACTAATCAAGGAGGATTTACCGAGGGAGGCGCAACAAGCAAATCGTGATCTACACCCAGCTTTTCCCCACGCCCGTGGCGGGGGCTACTTAAAAGTCGGCAAACTGATGATGGTACATGGCATGCACGGTTACATGTGAGGGATTAGGGAGAAAGCTCGAAATTCCGTACGACGTATAGTGAAAGAACTCGCCCCTGTGCCTATTGGGGGTAGGTTTTTGAATTCGCACGCGAGGAGCCAGGTGAAATGAGGAAAAAAAAAAGGGAAGGCGGGGGGGGGTGGGGGGGGCGGGGGGGGGGGGCAGAGATAAAAGAAGAAAGAAGAAAGCCAAGAGAAACAATTGCAAGACGTGTTACAAATGAGGTTAAC
>JADBJO010008132.1:78501-100939 GCA_016801955.1 Conus betulinus | reverse complement strand
GCACTTGCCAACAACCTTTCATTGAAATGACAGTGACTGCTGAAGCACTTGCCAACAACCTTCATTGAAATGACAATGACTGCTGAAGCACTTGTCAACAACCTTTCATTGAAATGACAATGACTGCTGAAGCACTTACCAACAATCTTTCACTGAAATTTTTAAAATATAGTATAGTCATGGTGAGTACAGAGTAGGAAGAGTGTATTCAATGTGCTGTAATTTTTTTTTTTTTTTTTTTTTTTTTTTTTTCAATTTTGATTTGAAGTACCTCCTTTAGAAAAAGTCTTTTTTTCATGGTGAATAGTCAGTTTGAAACACTGCTAATTGTTAGGATCACCCCCAGAGAGAAAGAAAAAAAATGGGAAAAAGAGTGTCTCCATATGTACATGGCGGTTACCTGCTCAGACTGATACTACAAGCAGTTTGTGCAGAGTTCATGGGAGTACAGTGAGCCACTGCACTGATAGTTAGTTGTCTCCCTTCTGGCAATCAGACACAACTCCAAACTTTTTTCTTAAAAATCAGTATTCCTGTGGGATAGACAACTGCCAAATTCTGCTGGGAACTACTCTCATATTTGTTCATTTCTCTTGTTATGATAAGAGTACCTTTATTTCAGGGGTGATTTTTTTTTTTCTTTTCTTTTTTTTCTTTTTTTTTTTTTTTCCAAACTCACCTCCTGTTTGAGTGTTGTGACAGGAGTCCTGTATCCTGTTAATGTGAAAATCATTCTTTGCTGTGTGCAGCTTAAGTCAGTGCTGTGTGCCTGTTAATGTTGAAGATCATTCTTTGCTGTGTGCAGCTAAAGTCAGTGCATAGGTGTGCCTCTGTTGAAGATCATTCTTTGCTGTGTGCAGCTTAAGTCAGTGCATAGGTGTGCCTCTGTTGAAGATCATTCTTTGCTGTGTGCAGCTTAAGTCAGTGCATAGGTGTGCCTCTGTTGAAGATCATTCTTTGCTGTGTGCAGCTTAGGTCAGTGCATAGGTGTGCCTCTGTTTGAAGATCATTCTTTGCTGTGTGCAGCTTAAGTCAGTGCATAGGTGTGCCTCTGTTGAAGATCATTCTTTGCTGTGTGCAGCTTAGGTCAGTGCATAGGTGTGCCTCTGTTGAAGATCATTCTTTGCTGTGTGCAGCTTAAGTCAGTGCATAGGTGTGCCTCTGTTGAAGATCATTCTTTGCTGTTTGCAGCTTAAGTCAGTGCATAGGTGTGCCTCTGTTGAAGATCATTCTTTGCTGTTTGCAGCTTAAGTCAGTGCATATGTGTGCCATTGTTGAAGATCAATTGCATTTCAAAACAGTCAAAAAGAGTGCAGGAGTTGTTTATAGGAGAGAAAAAGAAAAAAAAAAAAAAAAAAAAGGTGTGTGTGTGTGGGGGGGGGGGGGGGGGGGGGGGGGGGGGGGGGGGGGGGGTGGGGGGTGCAGTAGGAGAGGGGGAGGGAGGAGAGGGACTGGGTGAGAAGTGGGAGGAAGGGTGCAGTTGGATGTGAGAGGACAGGGGTGGGGGTTGGGGAGAGATGTGGAAATGCACCATCAGTACCACACATATACTCAAGCACATGCACATATAAACACACACACACACACACACACACACACACACACACACACACACACACACACACACACACACATGCACACACTTATATGTGTTTCAGATTTTATATGAGAGTTATGTATTTGCATGCAAGAAATTGTGTGCTTTAAAAAATGTTTTTTGAGCTTGTGGTTATATGTTCAATTAGTTTCTTTCTTGTTTATGAGGGCAGGATGTAAAAAAAGCAGGAAAGCTTACTCTTTAACCCTCAATAAAGATAATTTTGACTTGACTTGACTTCACACACACACACACTCACACACACACACACACACACACACACACACACACACACACACACACACACACACACACACACACGTGTGCATACCTCTCTCCACAATGCAACAGGCCTAGTGTGTTTAATATATGTGATGGAGAAATCTCTGCAGATAAAATACCAAACTGTCTAAGAACAGGGAAAGCGGGGAAAAAATAACATATTTGTAATAGAACAAACATGATTTAAGGGAAGAAAGAGTAAATAAGAGTAATGTGAACAGAGAAACAAAGCACCAGAATGTAAAACAAAACAAAACAAACAAACAAACAAGAAAGCAGTAAGAAGTTCCCATCACTCCGTCTAGCCTCATTATTTGGGGGTTTCTGTTCAAAACTGATGACAGGGAGGGCTTATATTAATACTAGATTTAAATGAAATTTGAAAACTGTCAGAACTCATCTACACAATTTTCCTTTGACCCTATTGAAGAAAAAAAATGCCCCCCCCCCCCAAAAAAAAAAAAAAAAAAAAAAAAAAAAAAACCCAACTTTACAAACTAAAATGAACAGCTTACATGGCCTTCCCTCACATTAGGCTGAGTCTGTGAGTCCTTTGCTATTAAGTCTGTGACAGCATTTACAGCCCATTTGAAAACACCTGCTATTAACTCTGTGATAGCATTAACAGCCCATTTGAAAGCACCTGCTATTAACTCTGTGACAGCATTAACAGCCCATTTGAAAGCACCTGCTATTAACTCTGTGCACAGCATTAACAGCCCATCTGCAAGTTTGGCCAACATTGACATGACGCTGGCTGCTGTAGCACTTGCCAGCAGCTTTTTGCTGACATTGCTTTCAACTTTAATGTGAAGTATCCCCCTGAAAACTCACTTTTTTTGTGATGACAAGTCAGTTTCAAACTTTGGAAATCCTTAGGATCACCCCCCAAGTGAATATAAAAAAGGTGTGACAAAAGAGTCTGTCCATCTGTATGCACAATAACCTGCTCATACTGATATTACAAAAGAGTCTGTCCATCTGTATGCACAATAATAACTGCTCATACTGATATTACAAGCAGTTTGCACAAGGTGAATGGGAGTACAGTGAAGCCACTGCACTGATAGTTGTCTCCCTTCAGGCAGTCCAGGCACAAATTAGTTGTAAATTTTTTTAAATTTTTTTTTTTTATTTGGGATGGCTGCAAATTTTGCTGGGAACTACCCTCATATATGTTCATTTTCTTACTGTAATAGAAAATATCCTTATTTCAGTGTGTTCATTTTCTTATTTTTTTTGGGTTCATTTTCTTATTGTAATAGAAAATATCCTTATTTCAGGTGTGATTTTTTTGTTTAGTTTTTTTTTTTTTTTTTTTTTTTTTTTCTTCTCCAAACGCGCCAACTTTAAGATGCGATTTTTGTGACAGGAGGCAAAAAGATCATCATTGTTTTTTCTCACATGGACATTTTATGACAAGAGTATTGTTATCAATGAGGTAAAAATTTGATTCTGTTGCAATGTTAACATGAAAATTATTCTTTGCTGAGGAGAGCCTAAGTGAGTGCATGTGTGTCTGTAAGTTCAACAGCAATCTGCATTTTTCAAACAAAGAGTGCAGGATTTGTTGATAGGAGAGAAAAAAGATTTAAAAAAAAAAGTGGGGGGAGGGGGACAGTGGTGTGGAGAGTGGGATGGGAGATAAGATACGATAATGTTGCTTATAGCCCAGCTGACTGAGTGGGATGGGAGGGGGACAGGGGGAAAGAGGGACTGGATGAGAAGTGGGGGGAGGGTGCAAAGGTGTGTGTGTGTGTGGGGGGGGGGGGGGGGGGGGGATGGGAAATGCACACTCAGCACACACACACACACACACACACACACACACACACACACACACACACACACACTTATATTAACATATCCTGATCTGAAGACTTCTTTGCAACTTGTTGGTCATCTGCACACTAGAAAAATATACATAAAATGACAGTTTAAGAGACATACTACAAATTAGTCTGAAATCATAGATACATCAACTTGTGGAACAGAACACCCCATCCTCTTTCTACCCATACACCCCATACTGTTCCACCCTACCCCACAACTAACTGTTGTTTTCTACCACTCACCTCTGCTGGCTGCTGAAGTGTCCACAAGTTATGACAGTTTCTCAAGACAGTGAGAGGGGAGGGAAAGAAGTTTGTGTTTGTATGTGGGAGGTGTGAAGGGGGGGAGGGAACACCAGTGTGTGTGTGTGTGTGTGTGTGTGTGTGTGTGTGTGTGTGTGTGTGTGTGTGTGTGTGCAAGAGGGGTGGAGGGCAAGGGAATAAGAAGGGGATGGGGAAGAGGGGATACACATGCACACACTCTCTCCACAATGCATAGGCATATTGTCTTGAATCTTCATTCTGGATAAATATCAGCTCCTAAAATACAAATCTCAAAGAACAAAGCCTAGAAAGGATCACATACTTAAAAAAAAAAAAAAAAAAAAAAAAAAAAAAGTTGAGTAGGTAAAACACACACACACACACACACACACACACACACACACACACACACACACACACACCACCAACCAACACACCAACCAACCAACCAACCCCAACCTCCAACAGTGTCCCATCACTCTGTCCAGCCTCCTTAGTTCTATTGAAAACTGATGGCAGGGAGGGTCTCATGCCAGTTTTAAATGAAGTTTGAAAAATGCCAAAATTCATGTTAAGGCCACATGTGTGGGCAGAATTTGGATTTTGCACACAAAGACATAATCCATACATCATCCATGTAAACATTTTGAGGCTTAGCATAAATTAGAGCCAGCATTTCATAGTAAACTGATAATTGATCAGAAAACCAACCCCCTACCAATCCTTTCACCTAGTTTTGGGGATTTCCACCCATGACATCATTCACAATCTTCAATACATGACCTTTCCCTTGTCTGACTTCACATCTCAGGCCTTTGCACTCATCTGTGACCCTATCTGTGGGCCACTCTGGTGGTATTCCCCAAAATAGTCCCATTCCTTTGATTTCATTCTGTCAGCTTGGAACCACCGGGCTTGTCCCTTGATGGCTGTAGGAAAGAAAATGAGTAAAATCAGCTTTCAGACACAATCAAACTCTCAAAACAATCTAATGGGCCTTTCTATTAATACCTGACTCCTTAAGCAAGGCCTTGGCACATCAATTTTGGTGTGCAGCCAGCATTCATTGTGCTGTGCATGGCCAACAGTGCTGAGGTAGGCAAAGCAGAGACTGATATTGTCACAAAGCAGTCCTGTGTGCATGAACAAGGACCCCCCCCCCCCCCCCCCCCCCCCCCCCCCCCAGCAAATCAAACATTACAGTTACAAACCTTCCTTAAAGCAGCACAGGAAGACAATACACACAGGTACATCCCCCCCCCCCCCCCCCCCTCCACTGCTCGCTCCTTCCCTCCCCACCTTCTACCCCCCCCCCCCCCCCCCCCCCCCCCCCCCCCCCCCCCCGCCTTTTGTTTTCCATCATTTTTCTTCCTTACATTTTTGTTACCTTTTTTTTATTTATTCTAAAATAAGGATTGTGAATGGACAGAGTGATCTCTCTCTCTCTCTCTCTCTCTCTCTCTCTCTCTCTCATGCACACACACACACACACACACACACACACACACACACACACACACACACACACACACATATACATAGATGCGTGTGCACACACAACACACACACGCATGCACACATGCATGCACACACACACACACACACACACACACACACACACACACACACACACACACACACACCACACCCCCCCCCACCCACACACACACACACACACATATGGACCCCCCCCCACACCCCCACACACCACACACACACACACACACATACAGTGATAAATAGTCTACACATACACAGAGTCTACAAAGCCTGGAAACGTAACATTTTACTGCTGAAGACTGGTTAACACTGCATGAAGGTTCTGAGATAGGAAGTTTGTCTCATGCTTCTGCAGTTGGTCCCATTACTGTAAACTGCCAGGGGACATGTTTTCGGGAATGACTAAAGACAATTTGAAGCTGTGAGTTGATTGTGTGTTTATATGTAGCCCAACAAGATTGGAAAAGGCCATTGCCATTTTGGTAGCCAGATTGACCATGTTCCTGCTAACTTGCACTTCCTTTGTAACTCCTGTGTTGAAATGTCACTGCAGTGCTGCTCAGTTATCTGGCCCAGCTTCTGGTTTGCTGTGTGGGCATCGCCTGTGCCAGGTGATGGGCTTCTGTCATCTTTTTTTTTTTTTTTTCTGTAGGGAGAGACATGGCACAGCATGTGGGAAAGTAATCTTTGTTGTTCTCATTATTGCTGCTGTTGTTAATGATTTTTTTTTTCAATGACATTAATTACAAATGTATGGTTAGATCCAGGTGATAAACTGATGTTTCATGTTGATATGCCAAATGGACCTTGATGTCAGGTGAACCCTGTATTGATTGTAACAGTGTTATTCAAAACACTTCAGCCCCATAGAAATAGCAGAGACTGGTCTTATAATGTCTTATACAACAGAGTAGACACATGTATGCAGTTGGTCTGGTTTGATTATTTCAGTTGTTACAAAAATGGTGAAAGCAAATGTCTTTAAACATCAAAATGTAGATTGTGATCGGTCAACACAATAACAGTGTTTGTTTTTTTTTTTATAAACTACCAGTGTATCTAAGTAAACTGTGCCTGTTTGTTTTCTATCAGGTTTGAAGAATGATTTGTTTATCAAGACAAGACACATGACTAATTTGTCTGTAAATAGTACATAATTCTTTTTTCAGAATATGTACATAGAGCTTCAGAGTGTTGTGCACCAGCAACATTGTTGTGTGAAATGTGTACATGACGCCTCACATAAAGTTTGTGTGCCATGATGTTGTGCGCCTTTCACATAATGCGGATGCGTATGTAAGAAGCGGTCCATATTTAGGTAACACCAACTTCAGGAGGATCAGAAGCTAAAAATCATGCCTGTTTACACAGCCACAGTTCATTCTGAGACAGGAATGATCAGCTTTGAGTGATTTGGAATCAAAGCAAGTGACCAGATCAGGATTCGAGAAGAAAAGAGTACAGTCCCTGTGTCATTCAAGGTCTGATACAAGCTGCAGTCACAGAGCATGAAGAAAAATATTTTTCCGAAAATCAAACTGTGCAGTGTGCAGATGTGATCAGACAACAACAGATCTTCATTCATGGTGCAGTTCAGGAAGACTTACATGCCCCCCATGCCCCCCCCCCCCCCCCCCACCCCACCCCCCTACCTCCACTACTCACTGCTTTCCACCCCACCTACCACCTTTTCTTTCCTTACCTTTTTTTTCTAACCCCTTTGCCCCCCCCCCCCCCCCCCCCCCCCCCCCCATTTTTTTTATCTTATGTTTTACTCTGGTATCACAATTGTGAATGAACAGTTCTCTCAAGTGATGTCCACACTCTCTTCTCTCTCTCTCTCTCTCTCTCTCTCTCTCTCTCTCTCTCATAACACACACACACACACACACACACACACTCATACACACACATACAGCACTTGTTAGTATGTATACGCAAACATAGTGTTCACCAAGTGAAAGTACGGTTTAAAGCAAATTCATGATGCTTACAGCTAACAACTGGTTAAAACTGCATGAAAGCTCTGAGATGTTAGCTTCAAGTTTGTCTCATGCTCTTGTTTTGTGCCCTCATTTTAAAGCTGCCATCTGATGTGTCCAGTGATGATCGACAAAAAATCTGAAGCTCTGTGCATGATCAGAATACAAGTAAACTGCCAGCGTTATGTGAAGAAAGGAAGTCTGTGTAAAAGATATAATCAGAAACCTCACAATTTTGCCCCACATCCCTGCCATCTCTAATCCACAGTGACAGTCTTCTGACTATCCCTTTCAGTGACATACATCCCCACCCTCTCAACACCCTCTCCCCCCCCCCCCCCCCCCCCCAACACACAACGTAAGACTTCACACACACACACACGCACACGCACACACACACACACACACACACACACACACACACACGTCAGAGAATGGGAATGATGACTTCTTGATTTAGCTTTTATTTTCCAAATTTTGAACAAAATGCCCCCAGCCCCTCCCCCCGCATGTCTGTCTTTCAGGGGAAGCATGACTTTAGTGTTGCAGGTAGCTCTCACTGTGCTTTAACAAGTGTTAAGGCCTCTGTGAGGACACAGACTATGCAGGGGTGGGTTGATAAACCAGGAAAATGCATTAGCACTCAAGAGACAGAATTTTATATTGCAGTTTTGAGACCTCTGTGACTGTGAGGGTACAAACTATGATGGGGTGGATCAATAAACCAGGAAAATGCATTCACACTCAAGAGAGAATTTTATATTGCTATTTTACATACTCATAAAAAGCTGTACCAACTTAAAAAAAAAAAAAATCAAGAATGTTTTTTAAAATTTTAAGGCTAAATGAGCCGTGTCTCCTGATGAGTTTCCGACCCAGCGGACGAAAGGCCTCGGAGCAGGCAATACAAATATATCTGCCTTTAAAAGGGATTGCGATGGTTCCCTTATGCAGCCAGTGAAGAGTTTTCATATTTTTTCTTAATTTCATTTTCCCAGTTTTTTACATCTTCACCTCCTGCTGCCCCCCCCCCCCCCCCCCCCCCCCCCTTCTGTAAGTTCAAAGTTTTGTCAAGTCATTACTATGAAGACAATTTAGTTGTTGGCCTGCGCTTGTTTTTCCCCCACTATTAGATTGTTCGTCTTTGTATTTGTCTGACTTTATTCAAGTTTAAAAGGCTGTGCCAGTCTTGAATAAAAGTTACTCTGTGTTAGGTTTCCTTATGGGAGCAAAGACTACCCCACTATTTACTGTTCATTGTTTGCTGTTCCCTGCCTCATTTCATTTCCGATTTAAATGAGATAGTTTATAAATTGTCACCTTAAAAGTAAAGAGTCCAGTATATGATAATACAACACTCACTTTAATGTCAAAACCAAAGTCACTGTTGTCTTTAAGCAGCCAGAGTTCAGCTTCAGCTGTAATCTGCTGCAATCAGTATGTGTCTTTATAATCTGCATCCTGCATCAGGATAGATTCTGAGTACACTCTGCTGCAGTCTGTTCATAATAGTGGGCACCATACATCAGGGTATGAAATCTGGTTCAAATCAAAGGGTCAGTCCATTATTACCAGTATTCCAGACAGAGTCTGAGTCTGCAGAGTCTGTTGTAATCCTGGTCATCACTTTTTAATGGCCTTCTTGATATTGAAGAGCTTTAACTTTAAGACACAGTAGTAAAGATGCAAAAATCATTTTCCATACTTTAAAACATAATGCAATAGATGTTGAATAACCAACTGCAGCCGGTGAAATAATCTTAAACATGCTCACTTGATTTTCTTTTTTTTTTTTTTTTTTTTTTTTTTTTTTTTTTTGCTGTCTTTCATCTTCCAAGCCAACTCAAACAGCATTGCACCCACACGGCTCATTCCAGCTCCCATCCACAGCAACAGTGTGGCTCATCCCGCCAAGCCTTAGCCCCAACACGACAATTTACAGGGAGCAGTCGATGCCTTGTCATGAGGTGACCCACAAGAGATGACCCACTGTTGCCCAGTCACTTTGGTGGGTGTTCCGTGGTGCTTGTTCTGATCTGCCGAACAGCCACGACACCACCCAGTAAGCCCCCCACTGACAACTGAGTTGTGGAGCAGCTTGACTGAGCTCTCCCTCCCAAGAAAGCAATTCTGCCCAGTGACAGTATCCATGAATTTGCTAATACCGGTGACCCCAACAGGACTTCACCAATGACTTACTTGACTTAATCCTCTTCGCTCCAACGGGAGCAATTTACGGCCTTCACTGCAGATTTCCAACGTATGCTGCCTTGGGCTGCCCGTTTTGCCTCACCCCAGGACAGCTTGATGGTAATCAGCTCACTGTCCAGCGTGACCTAAGCCATGTTGTCACTGGGCGGCCTCGCTTTCTCTTTCCTTGAGGGTTCCAGTCCAGTGCCTGCTGTGTGGTGTTGTCCGGGCCTCGGCGTAGGATGTGTCCGATCCACTTCCACTTTCGGATTCTGAAGGTGTCTCTGATTGGTCTCTGATTTGTCCGGTGCCATAGCTCCTCATTGGCAATTCTGTCAGGCCACCTGATGCGGAGGATCCGCCGCAGGCATGTGTTGATGAAGACCTGCAACTTGTTCTCCAGCCCTTTGGTGAGTCACCAGGTCTCCGAGACATACAGCAGCACAGGTCTCACGTTGGTGTTGAACAGTCTCAGTTTGGTGTGAAGATGGACGTATGCGCTCCTCCAGATGGGCTTGAGGGTGGTGAAAGCAAATCTTGCCTTGGTTATTCTGGCCCTGATGTCATCATAGTACATCCTGTCTTGTTGACGATGCTTCCTAGGTAGGTACATTTCCCAGCATCTTCTGTCTGTTGTTCCCCTAGGCGAATTGCTTCAGCCTGGCTTGTGTTGGCTCTCATGGTCTTTGTCTTCTTGGCGTTGATCTCCAAGCCCGTGTTAGGCTGTGCTGCGGAGGCTCTCGGTCTTCTTGTGCATGTGGTGGAGGATGACTTCACCAATGGGTGGAGAGGCAATCAACACTGAGGTCTGCGACTGTAAGAGAAGGGCATGAAGGGCTGCAGACTATGAGGCTTTCTCTTTAAAGAGGGTTTCACAGTGGGGCCAGTGTAGGCATAAACTGCAACATTACAAAAACCAAACAGAAAAACGGAATTACTGAGCCGCCAAACAAAGGAACAAATTCTCCACAGGCACAATGCATCTTGACTTATTGGGTCTTCTTTAGGCTGTACAAACAGTATTCAAAATGATCAAAGCAAAAGATGAACAATCACTTATTTTACTCTTTGATCTGATCTGGGTGAAAATGTGGCGCGGTTGAAAAACTACTGAATGAAGCTGTAGAGAGGGGGGGGGGGGGGGGGGGGGGGGGGGGGGGGGGGGGGGGTAAGCTTTAAGCTTTAACAATAGTAATTGCAGTGAAGTGAAGTGATAATAATGAAAATATGCTGATATGATATAGTGATATAAACAATAATTTGTTGATAGTAATAGTAATTTCATTAATGGTAATAGAAGAAGAAGAGGAAGAGCAAGAAGAATGCCTACAATACTAGTTATGAGTCGTATTAATAAGCAGAAGAGCAAGACTATAGAAAATAGGATAGATAGTAAGATGAAACCTAAGAAATCAGTTGATAGTTAACTAACTCTGCTGCTACTGATGACAATTACGGTGATAGAAACCATAATTATAATAATGTAGAGAATTTGAAAAGTGAAAATGTTGTAATAATAGAAGCAATGATAATGCTAATAATAATAATAATGATGATGATGATGATGATGATGATGATGATGATGATACTACTACTAATTATAATGATAATAATAATAATTGTAATATAAAAATGAGAATAATAAATGATAATGATGATGATAGTACTTCTGCTACTACTACAATTACTACTACAAGTAGCACACACAGTGTTGGAGCAATAACAGGAGAATGTATGTTTGATTTTGAATGCGTCTTTGGGGCCATGCATGAGGCGTCTGGCTTTGGGTTTTGAGCAGAGAGGAAAGTACCAGGTGATTTCGTTGTGTGTGTGTGTGTGTGTGTGTGTGTGTGTGTGTGTGTGTTTTCACTTTGTTATGCACAAGTAGGTCTTTGAGGTTATTACTGTCTTAGAGAGAGTATCATGGGTTTGGTCTCAAAGGCAGGTTTATGATCTACAATGTGCCAGTTGATTTGAACATGTTGCTTGAAAATATATTATTTGTAAGAATCTACATTTAGTGCCTTTAAATTTTGAATTGTATAGAAATTTGCTGAATCTCATGCACAGAAAATATTTGTCATTGCTGAAACAGTAACTGCAGATTTGATTTCAAGGATGTAGTATTGATTGTAGACATTCTGTTTCATTTTTTAGGCATGGGGGGGGGGGGGGGGGGGGGGGGGAGTTAGGCACCAGGAACAAATCCTTTGTTTAAAATGTACATTATCTGGGGCATCATTTTTTCATATTAAAAATTTTTTAAATCTGGGTTATATATATTTAACTCTTAAGCAGTTTCTCTTAGAAATGTGTAGTGTTATAGATGGTGTTGTTTAGTGAATTTCCTTTGAAGAAATGACTGATTCAGTTAATGTGAACTTTGGAGGGGCCCATTTTTGATGTATGAACAATGGAGAACAGCAACAATGTGGGCCTGAATAGCTCAGTTGGTAGAGCGGCAGACTTGTGATCTTGTGATCCTGGGGATGTGGGTTCAAATCACGGCTGGGGCATTTCTGTACAGGGGATTTATCTCTCGGAGTTAACATTGGTTCTGACTCTGTTTCCCAAAAAGTCCTTCAAATAAGACTATAAAGTGAGGTTCTGTGTAGGAATACATGTATAACATCATGCACACGGGTCAAATTGACAGTAGTGCCATCTGTTCAAGGGCTTTCATTGTTTTACTTTTTTTTGTAAGCGCAAATCATACTTCAGCTAATGTATGTTTCCCTTCTGATTGGTGGGATTTATCTGTTGATAACATTGGTGACGACTGCCCTGTACTTTCTTCTGTGTGAGCAGTGTCTCTCAGAATCCCTTTATAGGTCATTAGATTTAACATCTGTTAACATGATGTCCATTCTGGCCTAGTTTTTTTCCTTCCCACGGGTAACCATCTAGCTTTCTATCTTCAAATTACTCTTTTCATTTTCATTTCCCAGTTTGATCCAAGTTTATCAGTGATTTCATATAGCCATTCAATCATTAGTGTTAAATGAATAATTATTCTCCGGAAACATTTTTTCTCCCCAGATCTGTCCTCTCTGCTTTCTGTGTCTGTAGTTTCTGCAGTCCTGTATGAAAGCATCAGTGATTGCATTTCAGTTAGCTTGGTCGTCCTCTTCTTGTCCCTGAACACTATGAGAGTCACTCTAGGGCACCACACTGAAAGGCAGATCACCAGGTATTCCTAGTTCCATACTAAGGTTTGGTTCACTGCCAATGCATTTCCTGTCCATTGTAAAATGATGCCAGTCCATTGTTTTCAGTCACCCCCCCACCGTCTCCCTCCTTCAACAGTTCCGTGGAGGATTGTTTGAGCAAGGCCACAGAATCTGATGACATGGCCACACTGACATGCTTTCTTTTCCTGAGTGATGGCAGTAGTTCATTATGCGGTCCCATGTGCTGTTGAATG
Organism: Conus betulinus; assembly: GCA_016801955.1. NCBI lineage: Eukaryota > Metazoa > Mollusca > Gastropoda > Neogastropoda > Conidae > Conus > Conus betulinus. The sequence continues at coordinate 87,868 of JADBJO010008132.1, read as the reverse complement.
TTTTGATGCAGTTGTTCTTCAGTGATATGCTGAGAATATCTGACATTTAGTATCTATGTGATAAGACATTTCCATCTTCTTAGCTGCAAGAGTCTGTGTGCATGCTCACAAGAACATAGAATTGACCAGTGTAGGCAACAGCCTGATCCTCGGTTTCATGGATAATTTTCAGAGTTGTTTCATACTGGATTTAGTCTGGACTGCACTGGTATTTTCTATGCTGCGCATCCAGTGTGGATTCCTCATTGCTACAGGTGGATCACAGACAAATGAATGAGTGTTGAACAGTTTCTACCTTCTGTCCATGGGCAGTTATCTCAGAACTGATGGTGATGTGTCTGGTCATCCGTTCCACTTCTTGATGCTCAAGTCCATGCCATAACTTGTTTGTTTGTTTGTTTGTTTTTTCAGTCTTCGAACAAGCATGGCATGTCCATGCTCGATCACAGTTTGCCAGGCCATCAATGTTATCAGAAAAGATTGAAGATGGGTGATGGTCCTTCCTGGGATGCTGACTGTGAAAACATCATTTTCGCGTGAGCGATGATACATCACAGAAATGTATTGAAAAGTGTGGGGGGAGAGAAGGCAGCCCCAATGAACTCCAACAGAAGTGAGGAACTGCTGTCCAGTAACACCTGTGTCAGCATTGGGTAGGTCGCTTAGGAATACTGCTGCTGGATGGTGTTAAGTTTATGCCCCAGTAAATCTCCTCATAGTAACCCATAGTGCCTGCTTCTGGACTCTGTTGATTGCCTTCTGGAGGGCTATGAAGACAATTGTTTTTATGAAGGGTGTATAGGTGAAAGCTCTCTTTGATGGTACTTTTGTTTTTGTGGAATCCAGCCTGTTCTTCAGCAGTAACAGTGCCTGCTTGTGGCTGTAATCAGTTCAGGTGGTGGTGATCACTACCGTCAGTACCAGTGTCTGCTTCTGTAAACATCCTGGTTCTTCACGACAATACAGTCTATGGCTGTGGTACTGCCCTGTCCATCATGGTGATGCTTTAGTTTTGCCGAGAGTGAAAAAGCAAGGTGTTTTTATTCCCTTGCTGTATTGGCTTTAGCAGACGGTGGAAGGTGTAATCTTGTATCTTTAACAGTCTCGTCATATTCAAAGGCTGGTTCTAACAGTGGCACAGGTGACCGTGGTTCAGTTTGCTTTAACACAGCACTTAACTCCAAGACACACTTGTTGTCTTTAAATCTGACATCATCACATCTTAAATGCATGGATTGTTTGAGCCCTCTGACCAGACAGCAGGGCTCCAACACACATAACCAGTCTAGGGTCAGCTGCTTAAGAGTCATCTTTCCTACGTCCAGCCAACCAGCTAAGTATTGTAGTACACTATCCACGTCCCATGTATTTTGATATTTGGGAATGGAGGGTCTTTCTTCAAACAACCCTTTCACCAGACGACACACTAATGGGTGATGACTGCATTCTGCTTCGGTGCCTGACCTGTGCAAATAAGCTGAAATTGCACTTCGCGCTAAATTTATTGTACTGTGACTAGCCCCAGACGCATACATATCCGCAAGAAAATGTATTACATGGACATAAATTTGTGTTTTTATTCCCTTGCTGTCTACAAAAATGTTCCACCTTTTAATGTAAGAGAGTCATACACTTTCTGGGTAGACTGTCTCCAAGAGCTCATAACCAAGTCAGTGGCCCCACTGCTTAGACTAGAGCTGGATTAGAGAGCACCTGGGATCCTGCAGACTAGCAGGTGAAGCCTCTTCTGCTGGATCAGGCGATGGACTGCTTCTGGGTGGCTGGGGAGATGCAACAGGTTCTTTCTGCAGGTCAGACGCACTGGCTCTGCTGTCAACAGTCATAACAGTACTGGTTACCATGGCCGAGTCGGCCAATCTGGGACTACCAGTACACCTGAACTCTGATCCCTCTGCACCTTCTGGAGAAATCAGGTGACAATGATGAAACCTGGAGGAAAAGCATGGAAATTTGTCTCTCCAAGTTGCACTGAAAGAGATGAATCTTTTCATTTGTGTATTTAGCCTTGAAGAGAACAAAGCTGTGTCAGGTGCTGCATTTAGCTGTCTAAGAGCAGCTTGCAGAAGACCACTGATCAACTTCCATTCAGTGTCCAGATTTACCTTCCTGGATTCTGCATCAGCCACCCACTTCTGCTATGTGGGCTGCACAAAGATATCATGTTCAGTACACCAAGACCAGATATCCAACATTAAATTGTTACAGGAATCAGAGTGAGATGTACCCATGTGGTTTAAGCGTGCAATGGCTGTGGTATTGTCCAGCATGAACATCACATGTTTCCCTTGAAGTTGCCTCTGAAAAGATTTCAAGGCAAAAAATGCGGCTTTTAATTCCAGGTCATTTATATGAAATGTCCTTTCTGCTGTGACCACATTCCTCCTAAGACACTCCTGCACACACGCAGCCCCAGCCATAAAGGCTTGCATCAGAATGGATCACAATGTCTGGATCTCTGCAATGGACATCATTGAAAGCATCAGAAATATTGTGTCAATCCACCATCAGCCCTTTTCTCCAGCTTTAGATATCTCCATCACCTGGGTCAAAATGTCCTTTGCTTTTCTTCAGAGCTCTACACTTATCTTTTTCCAACTGCCAGTAATGGAGCGGCCCAAATTTAACAGCGGGAAAACTGGCCACTATTAACCCAATAATTTTTGCCAAATCTCATACATTTATCTCAGCTGCCTTTAACAGGTTTGCAGCTTAGAAGCATTTCCTCTTTCCTTTCTAGGGTTAAAGTGACCGTCATTGAGACGGAGTCAGTGATCACTCCTAAATACTGAATCACAGTAGTTGGTTGAAAAACTGACTTTGTGGGATGTACATGAATCTGAGTTTATGCAATGTGTCCAGTATGTCCATAACATTTTCCTGGCACTGTCACTTTGAAATGCATAAGCAAGGAATCATCCAAGAAGGCCAGGGAGATATGTCCTTTCAATCTCAAGGTAGCAAAAACTGGCTTCGTCATTTTCGTAAACAAACGTGGTGCCAGTGCCAACCCATTTTTGAGCACATTGTATAAAAAAAAAAAAAAAAAATCCTTTCCATTTGAATCTCAACAGCTTTTTGTGTTCCTTGCAAGTAAGTACAGAGTAGTAGGCCTCTTTCAAGTCCATGATGCCATGTAGCAGTTTTTGCTGACCAGAGCCAAGGCTGTGGCCAAAGTGTCCATTTTAAAATGGTGACCGGTTATTTCTTCATTTACATGTTATTTCTTCATTTACACCTTTTAGGTTTAGGGTCATTCTCTGTGATCCATTTTTTTCTGCCAAGGGAAGATTGGTGATAACACTTCTCCATGAGTATGCTCACACTCTATTATAACTTTTTTCCTAACCAATTTGTCAATTTCCTCATCAGTAACAGCTGTATCTGCAGCATTCATTCTGAATGAATTAAACTGGACATGACAAAGTAGCTAAGTCTTCCAGATTACAGTCAGTCTTAATTTCAGCACCTGTCACCGATTTCAGGATGTTAGGATCTGATGTCAGCTTAACTCAATTTTCTGTAAATTTAGCCAATCTTCCTGCTTCAAACTCTTCTGCTTCCAGTGTCAGCAACTGAACAATGCTATCTAACTGTGCATCAAAATCACATACCTCAGTTACTGAGACCAAAGACGTACTGTCTTTGCTGAGACTGAGAGAAGCTATTCCTGTGGTTGTTGAACCCTTTGGGAAAACTGTTGTGTAGGCGGACCCTGTGTCTGTTGCTTTGTGTACTGACAGCCCCTACGTCTGGCTGGGAAATGTTTGTTTGAGACGGCCCCTTAAAAAGGCCCTTTTCTGTTGCTGTGCTGTCATTTCCGTCATACTAGGAGCGAGGAAATTAGGTTTTTTTTTTTTTTTCCTTTTTCCCAGCAGACAAGGCCTTGTAGCCTGTCTTCTCCATTTCATTGATATCTTTAAGGGTGGAAGTAAGATTGTCCCCCAAACAAATGTACCGTACTGTCAATTGTTTCATTGCACAAGCGCAGATTGATCAGTGAATGCATCGCTCGGCGATGGAATGTGGATGACTCATGCATGGCATGTCATAGCAATGCAATTGCATCTGTGCAGTTCGGCATCAGGTCTGCATTTTGTCGCGAAGCCTTGTTCTGGTCTTCCATGCGGGCAATCGCAGTTGTGGCATTGAGAATCACCAGGTGTGCTGAGTGTGTGCGATCTTCAGATCCAATTTGCGTGGATTTGTTGAAAGTTTGGACCATACCTCCTTGTTTACCAGTGTCCAGCACAACTAAATTTTGCACAATTTTCCAGTTGATTGTGAGCCTCAAGTTTCTCCCTCTGGGACCTTTTCACTCAACTTTCAGCTAAAAAATGCCCCATGACTATTGTTGCCAAACCACCACTGACCTTTAAACCTAGTATTTCTCCATGATCTTGGTTTTCAGGGTCATCTTCCACTTTTCATTCAATATTTTTTGGCAGACCGACAGTTTCAGGTCCGGGTTGGCACCACTCTCTCTGATGTTCATGAGCAGGAGTTGGGTGTTCCACAAGGGAGCATACTGTCTCCTGCCCTCTTCAGCATCAAGATTAACAACATTGTCAAGTCAGTTCAGCAGGGTTCAGACTGCTCATTGTTTGTGGATGATTTTGCTGTCTTCGCAACTGGAAGCCTGTACCCAAGTGTCCAGCGCAGGCTCCAGCATGTGTGTGGATAAAATTCATCAGTGGGTGGATGAAAACGGCTTCACTTTTTCTCCTACGAAGACACAGTGCATTCACTTCCATAATTTTCGTCAGTTTTTTTCCAGATCCTGAAATCAAAATAGGGAAATCTCCCATTCCAGCTGTCACAGAGGCCAAATTCCTTGGAGTTATTTTTGACCAAAAACTCAACTTTTTCAGCCACATTAAACACCTCAAAACCTCTTGCCAGAAAGCTCTGAATATTCTGCGGGGTCATAGCACACCTGACTGACTGGGGCGCTGATAAGAAAACTTTGTTGCACCTCTACAGAGCCTTGACCCAGTCCATTCCAAACTGGACTATGGTTGTGCTGTGTACGGCTCTGCCAGACCATCGTATCTAAAACTCTTGGACCCTATCCACCAACAAGGGCTTCATCTCTGTCTTGGAGCATTCCGCACCACCCCTGTTTACAGCCTGTACGCAGAGGCAGGTGAACCTTCACTGTCCAACCGCAGGCTGAAACTGTCTTTGAATTACTATATCAGACTGTTTCTCGAAACGGAAAACCCTGTCTATGACTGTGTCTTTGACCCTCAGTTTCAAAGCAAATTTGAAAACAGCCCGAACTGTATTCCGCCGTTTGGTCTTCGTATACAGCCTCACGTGTGGAATGCAGGTCTAGACCTAGGAGTTGTGTCCGATTTTTCCAAGTTTCCAGATCAACCTCCGTGGACCTTTTTTCACACCAGAGATTCGTTTTGATCTTGCAGCTTTTCGCAAAGAGTCCACCAGCTCTCTGGCATACAAGGCATTGTATGCTGACCTCTGTTCGAAATTCTCATCCTATCAGAAAGTTTTCACTGACGGTTCCAAGTCTGAAGATGGAGTGGCCTGTGCAGCCTATTGCCCTGGTGCTCCTTCTCAAATACTGTCAGAACATATTCCTTCAGATGCGTCTGCTTACTCTGCTGAACTTAAAGCTCTGGTTCTAGCACTGAGGATAATCTCACAATCTACGAAGAGGGACTTTCTAGTTTTGTCGGATTCACTGTCAGCTTTGGAGGCCATAGCTGGCCGCAACCTTCAGCATCCCAAACTTTTTACACTTTTAAAAACTTTTTACCAAGTTGACAGCGGATGGTTACAACATTCTTCTGGCTTGGGTTGCTGTCATGTTGGCATCGGAGGGAACGAAATGGTGGATCGTTTGGCCAAGAATGCCACAAGAGAGAAACTGTCAAACACACCTATCCCCTGCTCAGATTTGAAACCCAAAATTAACGATTATGTCAGAGACCTCTGGCAGGAGGATTGGAATACACAGACGGATAACAAAGTCTTTCAGATCCGTCCAAACCTAAAGGAGTTCCTCTCATCTTTCGTCTGGTGGTCGTAAAGAAGAAACAGTTCTGTGCCGGCTGCACACCGGCCATTCATATTTTACCCATTCCTACCTTTTAAAGAGTGAAGATCTCCTTGGTGCATTCCGTGTCATGTGCCACTCACAATGAAACATATATCTTTTAGAGTGTGTTGGGATTTGCACGATGTGAGACACAGACATTTTACAGCAGATTCCATGAAAAACCTCGTTCAGAGATGTTCCGTCTGACGCGATCTTTGAGTCCTTGAAAGAGGTTACACATTTTTCATTGGATCTGAGATTTTACAGTGGAAAGATTTTTAACAAAGTTTTGGATGAGATTTTTAGACGATGTCTTTTAAAGAATTGTGTGGATGAATGACCTGTGAGTTTGATTTTAACGTGGTGACAGCCCTGATATGGCCCTTTGCGGTCGGCTGGGCTATAAAGCAACATTCTTATTTCTCTCAACCAGTGTGCTTTTCACACTGCTGCAGATCTAGCTATCCTTGATCCTCTTCTAAAACAAGAACATCGCGTTCATCATATTCAAGGTCAGAATTGTTTCCACTCATGTGTCCGGCATCGAGTTTACATTTTAAGGAAGTTCTCAAAAGCATTTCAAATTCATCAAACCTCTTTTCCCATTTTGCATCAAACTTTGAGCTACATCTTAAAGCCTGTACTGTGTTTACTCCAATCTGGAATCTCTCAAGTCCCTACTTTCAATGGCAGGCCTTTCATCTTGATCATGTGAGGCCATGGTGCCAGACTCAGTACCAGTACCGGTACCGAGCTGAAAGTCGGCAATTACTGTTTTGTTGATCTGAACAGCAACAAAATCTGGCTGATAAAAAGTCACGAAAGGACTCAGCCTTGCTATCTTTAACCGATAAAGTTAAGAAAAAATATATAGGAATGGACTGACCTGGTGAAACAACGTTCTCTCTTTTTGGGCAAAAAAAGCATGTGTTTTGTCTCTGGCATGATACAAGCATCACTGGCTAGATGCACGCACATCACATCTCATGTCATTGTGAATGACCAATCACTAGACGATTCATTCATTATAGGATTGATGCCATTTGATAGGCCCACAGATCCTGATAGTTTTCACCTTTTAGAAATGATTTTTTGCTGGTGCCCCGCTTTTCTGCCCTAGCTGATTAATGTCAGAAAAGCAAAAAAAGAGCACAAATGGGTTTCAAGATTAGAAAGCGTATATGAAAATGCCTACCACACTCACATCAACTATTTGTGTCTTGAAGGACTTGCAGGTCAATGTGCGGGTTGTGATAATACTGCATGCTTTAAATGAAATCCATCTCTGCACTAGAGTTTCTTTCTGGCTTGTACAGGTGGACTGTGTGTGTGTGTAGTGTGACTTATGTATGCATTATGCATTATGACTGATGTGTGTAGTGTGACTGATGTGTGCATTGTGACTCAGGGTGTATGACTGGTGTGTGTGCTATGACAGTGTTGCACTCTTTGAATTGAATCCAGCTCTGTGCGGTATTATTCTGGTGTGTGCTGGTGGACTGACATGTGTATTGTGACTGTTGTGTGTATTGTCACTGATGTGTGTATTGAGACTGACGTTTGTATGGAGACTGATGTGTATAGTGTGACTGATAAGTGTGCTATGACAGTATTGCACTCGTTGAATTGAATCCAGCTCTGTGTGGTGTTTTCCTGGCATGTGGTAGTGGACTGATGTGTGTATTTTGACTGTTGTGTGTATTGTCACTGATATGTGGATTGTGACAGATGTGTGTATTGTAACTGATGTGCGTATTGTCACTGATATGTGGATTGTCACTGATGTGCGTATTGTGACTGATGTATGTGTGTGTTGTAACTGATGTGTGTGTATTGTCAATGATGTGTGTATTGTCACTGATGTGTGTGTGTGTGTGTGTGTGTGTGTGTGTGTGTGTGTGTGTGTGTGTTGTGATGTGTGTATGTTGTGACTGATGTGTGTATTGTCACTGATGTGTGTATTATTATGACTGATGTGTGTATTGTAACTGATGTGTATATTGTCACTGATGTGTGTATTGTGACTGATGTGTGTGTGTGTGTGTGTGTGTGTGTGTGTGTGTGTGTGTGTTGTGACTGATGTGTGCATTTTGATTGATGTGTGTATTGTGACTGATGTATGTGTGTGTTGTAACTGATGTGTATATTGTGACTAGTAGTGTGTGTGTGTGTGTGTGTGTGTGTGTGTGTGTGTGTGTGTGTGTGTGTGTGTGTGTGTGTGTGTGTGTGTGTGTGTGTGTTCGTTCTTTTAATTTAATGTCTATCCACTTTACAGTGATCTTAGACAAAAACAAGAGACAAAAAAAAAAAAAAAAAAAAAAAAAAAAGTGTGTGTGTGTGTGTGTGTGTGTGTGTGTGTGTGTGTGTGTGTGTGTGTGTGTGTGTGTGTGTGTGTGTGTGTGTGTGTGTGGGGGGGGGGGGGGGGGGGGGGGGCATAAAAATGTGTGTGTTTTTTTTTAAAATGTCATTAAGCGTATTGAGTGTGGAGGTAGTGTAGTATACTAATCTTTGCGTGCATAGTCTATTCAATTAATGAGATACCAATAGTGAACATCACTTTAACCCCATTCTAATCTACAAGCATAACGGTAAACTACTTTAGTCTGGATTCATATCTGAACATTTTAAAAAAAACAAAACATCTTAAGCATTGAAATAATAAGAGAATAAAACCAGCATATAACTCGAGAATCAAAGTAAATGTCCAACTGGACTCTTAACAATTGCCCTCACAACTTCTATAGCCTTCGCTTCGTTCCCAAAAAATGTCCCAAAAATTTGCGATTGATGGGTTCAAACTTAATAACCAATTAGGTAAAATTTTTTTAGTATTTCTGCAAAGAAAGATGACATGGAATGGTGTAATGTTTTTGGCCACAAATGCAAGTGACATTTTTACAATATTTTGTTTTGTATGCATCAGTGAGTCTAAAGATCAGACTCTTCAAAATCTGCTTCTGATGGAGATTGTGTCCCGTTTTTATTTTTACAAGCTTCTTAAAGAATTTTCCCTTGTTGTCCTTTATTATGTTTGGACACTCTTTTTGTCTTTGTATCACCGAATCCCATGATGCTTTACCTAAAAGGCTATAATTTTCATACAAGGATAAAGGAATATCTATTTTTGTAGAGCTTTTTTCCTTTGCTGCACTATTTTTGGCTAACCGATCAACCCTTTCATTTGCTGCTAAACCACAATGTGATGGAATCCAACAAAAATCAATACAAGAACCACGTAAAGATAAAAAATGAATTAAATGGTATATCTCTGATATCATTTCTCCTCTC
>JADBJO010008132.1:74522-78455 GCA_016801955.1 Conus betulinus | reverse complement strand
AAAGATAAAAAATGAATTGAATGGTATATCTCTGATATCATTTCTCCTCTCACTCTTGTATGAGAATATTTTAAAGCTTGTAAAGACAGATTTTGAATCGACACAAAAATAATATTTGAAAAATCTGTGAATACAGAGAAATTTTTCCCAATGTGATACGATTTCTCTATTTTTAATGATGAAATAACGAATGCAGCGCCTGATAATTGGTTTTCAAATAGAGAACCATCTGTATATATTTTAAGATGGTTTATATAATTTTCATTTATATGTGCCTTGACATATGTTGGCAGCATAGTCCCATCACTTTTCCATAAATCTGTATAATTAATATCGTAATTAGCCTTACTGAGCTCCCAATGAGGAATATTACTGTAACTCATTTGAGGAGCTACTTCATGTAGCTTGTCTCAACTTCATCAACCTTCATCTCCTCGCAATTGCAAATAGAAAGTATGTTTTCAAATCTATTCCAATCAGCTTTGTTGTAGTTAAATTTTGGGATTTGATCTTTTGTAAGATCAGAAATAGTGTGTTTTACTTTGATGGAAATAACTATTGGTAAATGATCACTGCCTAGGGAGTCTTTAAACGTGTCCCATTCACAACTTGGAGCGATTGCAGCCGACATGAGAGTTAGGTCTATCGCTGAAGCCCGATGATATGAAATATCCGGGATTCGGGTGACACTACCATCATTCAGCATACAGAGTGAAGAATCTACTACATTTTCAAGGAATTTGTTATGCGTTATGATTTTGCACTCACTATTCCAAAAGGGGGCGTGTGAATTGAAATCACCTGCAATCAACCACTTATCGTTTTGGTCTTGTAAAGTACGAATCCACTCTGTGTTTTGATTATCAGGACCTATTGGCAAATAAACTGACAATAAATATGTTCAGTATCAATGATCCATGGAATTTTGCTTTTACTGCACAAGCATTTATGTTTTTAATGTCTTTTGAAAAAGGTGTATCTATTTCGAGGTATTCTACATTTTGTCGAATGTACAATGCGGTACCAACCCTTCCCGTTTCATCATTGTTTGTTTTGGTATATTGGTGGGTAGTAAAAATTTGGGATTTTTGAAGCTTTTGTTCTTGTACATTAAGAGATTGTAATACTAATGCTTGGTATATGATCTGAAAGATGTTGAATCAGCTCCTGAATATTTGTTGATATAGATCTGCAATTCCATCGCAGTATGTTTACATTTTTGGGTCTTTGTCATGTTCTTTATAGTTGGATACTATATCACCAGAATTTTTTTTTTAAATGTAACAACTCTAAATATACAGCAAATTTCAACAAGGACAGATAGGGAAAAAAAAAAAAAAAAAAAAAAAAAAAATGGGGGGGGGGGGGGGGGGGGGGGGGGTTTTTCAGAGATTGTGAAAAATGGCACCAAAAAATTGAATGTCAATCTCCAACGATCAAAACATTTCTGATGCCGAATAAATAACAACTCTACAAATCGTTGTGCTAGAATAATGTGTGTGTGTGTGTGTGTGATGTGTGTTGTGACTGATGTGTGTGTGTGACTGATGTGTGTGTTGTGACTGATGTGTGTGTGTGTGACTGATGTGTGTGTATTGTGCGACTGGTGTGTGTGTGTGGTGTGTGACTGATGTGTGTATTGTGACTGATGTGTGTGTTGTGACTGATGTGTGTGTGTATTGTGACTGATGTGTGTGGTGTGACTGATGTGTGTGTATTGTCACTGATGTGTGTGTATTGTGACTGATGTGTGTGTGTGTGTGTGTGACTGATGTGTGTGTGTGACTGATGTGTGTATTGTGACTGATGTGTGTATTGTGACTGATGTGTGTGTGTGTGTGTGTGTGATGTGTGTGTGTGTGACTGATGTGTGTATTGTGACTGATGTGTGTGTGTGTGTGTGTGTGTGTGTGTGTGTGTGTGTGTGTGTGTGTGTGATGTGTGTGTGTGTGTGATGTGTGTGTGTGTGTGTGATGTGTGTGTGTGTGTGTGACTGTGTGTGTGTGTGTGTGTGTGTGTGTGTGTGTGATGTGTGTGTGACTGTGTGTGTGTTGTGTGTGTGTGTGTGTGTGATGTGTGTGTGTGTGTGTGTGACTGTGTGTGTATGTGTCACTGTGACTGCCCACTTTGAAATGAATCCATCTCTGTGCCATGTTTCTCTGTGAAGCAAGTGCTGGTAAACTGATGCAGACATTGTGATTCTGTTGCACAGGGGACCAGGGAACAGGGGAGCAGCCCCGCTCCCCCAAGTCCAGGGCCATCAAGAAGGGGCCATCAGAGTCCTCGCTTCTCCCCCATACATCCGTACTGGTAATGATGGTGCTGCCGGTCAGAGGACCCGGGCCTCTAGGGTAGGTCCCCCGGCTGCTGCCGTAGATCAGTTAGGTGCAGACAATCATGGAAATGACTCCACTACATACAACATGCACAACCAGTCAGACAGCACTATGGAGTTAGCGACTGCTTTCGCAGTCCGCTCCAACACACAGCCACACAGACACACAGACAGACAGCATGGGGTCCACCTTGGTGCTAGAGGCCAGCAGCACTCTGCCCAATGATGAACCCCAGGGGTTAATCACGGGGCTAGAGGACACCATCCCTCTGCCCAGTGGTGAACCCCAGGGGTCCACCTTGGTGCTAGAGGTCAGCAGCACTCTGCCCAGTGGTGAACCCCAGGGGTTAATCACGGGGCTAGGACACCATCCCTCTGCCCAATGATGAACCCCAGCCATCGACATCCACGGCTAGGTCCCCAGGGCAGCAGCCATGGCGGGTGCTTTCACCCCGCCTTCCCCCTGCCTGTCTTGTCCTCCACTGTCATGTCTGAGTCATGTCATGACAGGTCAGGGGTGGGGGTAGAGGATGGGTGGTAGGGAGGAGGTAGAAGGGGGAGGGATGCAGGAGGGAGGGAGGAGGGAGGGAGAGGGGGGGTAGAGAGAGGGGGTGAGAGAGAGAGGGAGGGAGAGGGAGGGGGGGGGGAGGGAGGGGGTAGGGAGGAGGGGGGGAGGGTAGTGCAGTGTAGGGGAGGGGAGTGGACAGACAGGGGAGGTTGTGACAGAGGGGGGGCAGGATCAGGAGGGGGGGGGGTGGCAGTGTGGTTAGGGCAGGATGTGGGAGAGTTAGGTCATCAGTCCCCACCAGAAGATGATGCACCTACACCCAGTACCACCTGTGGTTGTGGATGAGGGGGCAGACCATCAGCCCCCTCCACAGGTGCAACCAGTACCACCGGTGGTTGTGGTCCAGGGGCTCCATCAGCCCCCTCCACAGGCCCACCCAGCACCACCGGTGGTGTGGTCCAGGGGGCAGTCCATCAGCCCCCCCCCACAGGGTCCAGTACCACCGGTGGTTGTGGTCCAGGGGGCAGTCCATCAGCCCCCTCCACAGGTGCAACCAGCACCACCGGTGGTTGTGGTCCAGGGGGCAGTCCATCAGCCCCCTCCACAGGGGGCAGTCCACCAGCAGGCCCCCACCACCGGTGGTTGTGGTCCAGGGGGCAGTCCATCAGCCCCCTCCACAGGCCCCACCAGCACCACCGGTGGTTGTGGTCCAGGGGGCAGTCCATCAGCCCCCTCCACAGGCCCCACCAGCACCACCGGTGGTTGTGGTCCAGGGGGCAGTCCATCAGCCCCCTCCACAGGCCCCACCAGCACCACCCGTGGCTGTGGTAGGGGGGGCAGCCCAACAGCCCCCTCCACAGGCCCAACCACAGGGGCCTAGGCAAGACCAGCCTGCTCCGGCAGTAGGAGAGCCGCTGTTGCGCCGCTCGGGCCGTGTCAGAAGGCCCCCGCTGACCGGTATCAGTCTGTCGATTTTCAGAACAGACGCCTATTTAAGGCGCCAGGAACGGAACAGGAGGAGGAGGGCCCGGCGGTAATCGTCGCCTCCTGTTTCAGGCTACAACATCATCTGCCATGTTCCTGAGGTGGC
>JADBJO010008132.1:29522-69522 GCA_016801955.1 Conus betulinus | reverse complement strand
CTGTGAGAGTACTCTGTGCACAGCACAGCTGAAGAATCAGGCAGTAGAGAGAGCCCAGTGAGAGTACTCTGTGCACAGCACAGCTGAAGAATCAGGCAGATGCAGAGAGAATCAGGCAGTGTGAGAGTACTCTGTGCACAGCACAGCTGAAGAATCAGGCAGTATAGAGAGCCCAGTGAGAGTACTCTGTGCACAGCACAGCTGAAGAATCAGGCAGTAGTACTCTGTGCACAGCACAGTGAGAGTCAGGCAGTATAGTGCCAGTGAGAGTACTCTGTGCACGCTTGGTGTGTGTGTGTGTGTGTGTGTGTGTGTGTGTGTGTGTTGTGTTTCTTACAATTCAGATAAAAAGGCTGACAGCAGTTGAAGTTCTTTAATTTCAACAACACAGCATGGAAGAACAGGGGGAGGGGCGAGGAGGGGGGATGGGGAATGGGGGGGGGGGGGGGGGGACTGGGGGGGGGGGGGGGGGGGGGGGGGGGGGGGGGGGGGGGGGGGGGGGGGGGGGGGGGGGGGGGGGGGGGGGGGGGGGGGGGGGGGGGGGGGGGGGGGGGGGGGGGGGGGGGGGGGGGGGGGGGTGTGGGGGGTGTGTGTGTGTGTGTGTGTTATTCACAGGGCAACATTGTTGGGGACATATACTAACTAACTCATTCTGTTTTCTGTGCAGGTGTTGCAAGACTGCTGAGGACGAGGATCTAGGACTATTTGGAGGGCCGGTGATGAGATGAGGTAGGTAGGTGTGTGTGTGTGTGTGTGTGTGTGTGTGTGTGTGTGTGTGTGTGTGTACATGCCTACCCTACGGAAATTCCGTATTTTCTATGGCAATTAACAAAAAAAAAAGTAGCTACGGCAATTACGGAAATTTATTTTTCGTTACGGTAAAAAAGATTTTTCAAACAAAATTTACTTGAAACAATCAATCGCGAGTTGAAGCAGACGATACTTTTGAAAGCAGAAGCAGAACACCGAATGGTAAAAAAAGGACGTAAAGCCCTGTCTTCATCAAGCAGACGAGTAGAGTAGCGTATGTCTCCAACGGCTTCTGCTATAGAGGGACGTTAAAACTCAGTTATTCAAGCAAACGATGCTTTTTGAAAGCGGAAGTACTAAACCGGATATCGCAAATAATTGAAGTTTTGAGAAACATGGCTTCTAATAAAGAGAAAGCGAAAGGATGTGGATGTGCCAACTGGTGATGCCAATGAACCTGCATCAAAAAAGCGTCAGCCGTCACAGAAGTTCCTGGACAAATACAGTGGCAAATTTCCCTTCATTGTGAAATTAGACTCTGACGATTCAAAAGCAAAGTGCGTGATTTGTGACAGCGCATTTTCTGTAAATAAAACATGGCGGTAAAGTTTTGTCTTATTTTATGCATAGGTTGAGCTGATGATGACACCCTGACCAACTCTTTCCACAAACTGTTTCAAAAGAAAAAAATGCTACTGATTTTGAGTCTGTGCTACTGAAATTTGAAATCAGTGCTACTGAAATTCTTTTTTAGGGGTAGGCATGTGTGTGTGTGTGTGTGTGTGTGTGTGTGTGTGTGTGTGTGTGTGTGTGTGTGTGTGTGTGTGTGTGTGATTTTACAGAGATAACATATTGTTGTTGGGTTTCTGCATTACCTTTGTTGTGTTTTCTATGTATGTAGGTGTCTCAGGATGACAACAGACAGTAGACAGAGAGAGAGCTGAATGTGAGATGTGTGCATGTGTCTTTGTTTTTTTGAGAGAGAGAGAGGATAGAAGTGGATGGGGAGACAGAGGTGTTAGGGAAGAAGGGAAAGGGAGGCAAGGGGAGGGGTTTGGGGGGGGGGGGGGGGGGGGGGGGGGGAGGGAGATGGGAGAGAGGGAGAGAGAAGAAGAAGAAGGGAAGGGTGACAGGGAGGGGAAGGTGTGTGTGTGTGTGTGTGTGTGTGTGTGTGTGTGTGTTATGACAGGGGCAACATTTAGGGGGCATATACTAACTCGGTGTGTTTTCTGTGCAGATGTCGCAGGACTGCTGAAGAAGAAGACATTGGACCACTTGAAGGGTTGGAGATGAGGTGATGGGTGTGTGTGTGTGTATGAATGCATGTGTGTGTGTGTATGTGCATATGTGTGTGTGTTTGTATATTACAGGGATAACATTGTCGTTGGATTTCTCTGTTGATTGTGTTTTCTGTGCAGGTCTCAAGATGACTGCAGGCATTGGACAGAGAGAGAGTCCAACCAAGTGCGGGCATTAAAAGGCGACCTCCACCGCCTCCAAAATCCAAGCCGTCTGCACCTGCAGGCAAGTCTGTCTGCGGGTCTGATGAACAAAGGGTCTGGTGAACGAAACAAAGCTGTCCATCTTCAAAGCAAATTTTGGATCACCTAAGGCGGTAATTTATTATTTTTTTTCTGTTCTTTTTTTCTACGGCCGAAATCCACCTCTCTCTCATTTTTTTTGCACTTTACACTGTCCTCTTCATCTGCCAAAAAAAAAAAAAAAAAAAAAAGAAAAAAAAAAAAAACAACTACTATTTCCACAACTAGCTTTTAGTAGGCTGTCTTTTTATGACCACTGTCTTTTTCCTTTTTTTTTTTTTTTTTTTTTTTTTTTTTTTTTTTTTTCAATCCGATCTCTCACACCCATGCATAGTCTGTCTGTTCTCTTACAAATGGACACATTTTTGCTGATTTTAATGTTTTGCTGTTTGATACAAAGTGTCTGGGTTTGTACATGTTCTAAGGTGTGGTATACTGACACTCTCACTCTCATAATGTGCTGCATATCATACAAAGAGAACAAAAAAAATGAAAATAAAACAAAAGACTCTTAATTACTCTTTTCCTTTCAGTTCCCCCCCCCCCCCCCCCCCCCCCCCCCCCCCCCCCAAGTCATTTTCATACATGTCACCTGACATTTTTTTCAAAATTGGTAAACTGAGTAGGTTCTTATAGACGAGGTATGTAAGTACTAGAACATACACTGCAGTATAGTGCAACAGACTTGTGGATAATAAAAGGAGACACAGATAGAAAGGGAGGGAGAAAGAGAGGGGGGGGGGGGGGGGGGGGGGGGGGGGGGGGGGGACAGAGGCAGACAGAGTGACAGACAGACAGAGAGACAGACAGAGAGAGAGGGTTGGGGAGATACAGTGTGTGTGTGTGTGTGTGTGTGTGTGTGTGTGTGTGTGTGTGTGTGGAGTAGAGAGAGAGAGAGAGAGAGAGAATGTTTACAGAGAGACAACGAGAGCGACAAGCATATAAAACTCATATACATAGTTATGTCACCATATACTTAAACCATAGCAGTAATAACAAACAAGCAAGCAAACAAACAAACAAAAGAAAAAAAGTTATCCATAATGAATGCATATGTAACCAAGATAAGTATCTAACATCTGTTAGTTTGAGTTTGCAGTGTAGGAAATCTTGTGTCTTTTGGTAGCTTCTTTAGCTATGGACTATGCTGATTGTCTAATTCATATCCAAATTTTCTATGTCAAAAATCTTCCTTAATAAATGCTGTTTGATACTTTTTGGTTTTAAATCAAAGTCCTTTGCATCACAAGGGAGTGGGGATGTTTTCAGGTTCACCGCGCTCTATCCACTGCACCCACTCTTGAGGGATTGAGTTGACAAGAGTGTTATACTCAAACAGAATGTTTGCTTTGTTTAAACTGATTATATTTTGTACTTCTTCCAGAGAAAACAGTCTCTTTTCATTGTAATGGATGATGTTTTTTTTTTCATTGATCGATACATTTTTTTTTTTTTTCCAGTTTTGAAAGAAAATAACTTTCTTTTTGTTCTTTAATCATAGAATTGTTGAGCAGGAGTTGAGAATGGAAAATTATTACAGTTGATTTCATTAGGCCCTGTAACAGTTTTGCTGTTGAGATAGGTTACCAAAAGGTTTCTCCAGAACTCATTGTGTTTATCCTATCAAGGACTTTCATTTCTTTGGACCTAGCATTTAAATGAAAAAACACCAGATCCACAGGCAATCTTTTGGAAATGCCACATGGGTATGAACTTCAGTTTTCATGAACTTCACTGTTCTACAGTTTCCCAATCCACTGCAAACACAAATGTTTCTGGAATTGAATTATGTTGATCATGCTTCCATCATCAATATCAGATTCCATTGTTGGTCTTTTTTTCACCTTTTCAGATGCTTTTCTGTTGCCAAACCTTTTCTGCCACAGAAATTTATACAACATTGTGTTCATTTTATTTAGACCATTTTGCCACCATTTTGGGATTTTATTTAAGATTGCATAACATAGACAACATTGTGTTCATTTTATTAAGACCATTTTTGGGATGCCAGATTGCATGACATACCCTGGCCGATCAAAAAAGGTTTTTATCACAATGACCTTACCCTGGATACTGAGACCCCTTTTTTTTTTTTTTTTTTTTTTTTTTTTTAATTCTTTAATTCGTTCAGTTTTATCTTTCCAATTATCTTCTATATTTCTTGCTATTTTTTTTTTTTTGTTTCAAAATAAATGCCAAGAACTTTTATTTTCTGTACTGTAGTGAATGGCCAGTTTTGTTCTTTTTTCTCTGTCTTCCCATTTCTACTGCCTTCGTTTTAACTTATTTAATTTGAGACCAGATATTTCCTGAAAAGAAGTTGATATTTCCAGTGATCTGGTCATATCGTGGTCAATCCATCACTGCCAGGGGCGGAGCCATTGCTCATATGTTTTAAGGCATTGGTCATTTCTGTTAGTGTAATCACTCCCTCACAAGATGCAGCTTCCTCTTCATTGAGTCGTAGAGAACATTTTCATTTTGTAAAAATAAATTTGTTTCCTCCCTGACATCATGTGCCACTGTGGTCTGATTGCATAATGCTGTGAAGAATGATACCTGTTGTTCCAGTATTCCCTTGGCCTGTTACTATTTCACCAGGTTGTTTACATCATCTTGTTATAATCTTTTTTTGCCTCTTGCTTTTTTTCTAAATTGTAAAACATTTAGTATTGTGCTCACCATCTTCAGTCCACTTGGTCCTTGCTGGCATCTGAGCACCTTTCACTTTCCCAGTCTGCAGTCATTCTAGCTGCCGTTTTCAAAATGAAGCATTTGCTTTGTGTAGCATTGTTCTCAGGGCTGAGAGTTAATTCCTTTTCTTTTTCTAATATCTGCGACTTTAACCTGTTGAGTGCTGGTGACCGATATTTCCGCCGATAAAATACTTCCGCTTCAGTGCCAGCGACCGAAATTTCAGTTAGTGACCTTTCGCCATTTTTAGCCGGAAAACCCTAGTGATTTCACCGACTTATTTGGTGTATGATGAAGGTTTAGGATCCCGTCCAGTAGCCAATCAAATTATGCCTCATGACGTGTACACACTGTGTGCGCAGTCCATTGAAAAAGTGAAGACCCCTCAGCTCTGAGTAGTTGTCACTCACCAACAATGGCAGACGACGCAACACCTGGACCGAGCGGCCTACAATCGAACTGGAAAACCTTTTTTGCTCTTGAAGCAGCGAATATTCTAGAGGGGGCAATTTGGATCTTGAGTCAGTCAGTTCGCTCGATGCATGGGAAAGTGATGATGATTTGGTACATGCAGGCAACATTTCATCGTTGATGAGACAAGTTTGTCTCGACCCAGACACAAGCATCAGTACGCTGAGTGAGTCAGCCAGCGTGTGTGCTTCTCCGCAGCTTGAAACTGACACAAGTGAAGAGGAGGAGGATTTGCCTTCGGGTCAATGCAGGGCGAAAGAGAAGGAGAAGAAGTGAGGAGGGGGGGGTCACGGCAAGCGTTGAAGAGGGAGAGGGGGTGTGTTGAGGGGGGGGCGTGGCAGACAAGAAGCAGCTGCAACTCGAACTGGGACAGCTAAGTTCCAAGAGAATTTTTCACCACCAAATTTTTACTGCCCAGCAACACTGCCATTTAGTGGAAACCCGGGGATTAAAGTTCCAACTGGCAAAAACTTTCCAGCCAATGGACTACTTCAGACTTTTTCTTACTCAAGAGCTTTTGGATGTGATGGTTGAGCAGACAAATTTGTATGCTCACAAACACTGATGGAAGCAGAGAGGAGGGATGGAGGATTGAAGAAGTATGCAAGGCTGGCCAAATGGAAGGACAATGAGACAACTTCAGTGGAGAGGGAAAAACTTTTAGGCCTGACTCTGCTGACCGGTCTTGTGAAAAAAGCCTGCTCTGCACCTGTACTGGTCACAGAACATTTTGTTTTCCTCACCTGTGTTCAGTGCTGTGATACCCAGAAACAGGTATCAAACTGTTATTGAGAATGTTCCATCTGAACAACAATGCAGCTGAACCACCTCGCACTGACCCCAACAGAGATCGACAAGGTACGGGCCTCTGATCGAAAAAAAACTTCAACAGAAGTTCCTTCCTGTTGTATACAAGCCTGGTCATCATCTTGCAATTGATGAGTCCCTACTACTGTGGAAAGGTGCGCTTGTCTTCAGGCAACATCCCCCTGAAGAGAGCCAGGTTTGGTGTCAAGATTTTTCACCTCTGTGAAGACTCAGGGGTATACCTACCGATTCCACATATATTCAGATATGTGCATTCTTCATTTTTTTTTTTATTCCCCCTTCTTCTGCTGCTGTATATTTGCGTTGTGCTGTTTTTCATCTCTCCATTCTATATCTCTAGTGAAACTTTTCTTCTTTTATGTCAGTTAAAAAAAAAAAAATAATCTCTCTCTCTCTCTCTCTCTCTCTCTCTCTCTCTCTCTCTCTCTCTCTCTCTCTCTCTCTCTCTCTCTCTCTCTCTCTCTCTCATACTCTCTCTCTCTCTCTCTCTCACACACACACACATATGTATATGTACATGTACACACACACACATGCATGCACATTACACACACACAACACACACACACACACACACACACACACACACACACACACACACACACACACACACACACACACACACACACACACACACACACACACACACACACACACACACACACACACACACACACACATCACACATAGCGTATGTCTTGTGAAATTTGTTCACCAATGTGAAGACTCTGGATTCATGTATCAGTTCCACATGTATTCAGTTACAAACATTTTCCTTTTTTTCAATATTCCCTTTCTCTAATGCTTTTGCTTTTTCTGAATTTTTGACACCTCCATTCAAAATCTTGTGAAAGTTTTTTCAATGCCCCCTCCCCCCAAACAACAAAAAAAACACACAAAAATCCCAGTCAGTCTCTCATGCACACACACAGTGAGGCACACACACACACACACACACACACACACACACACACACACACACACACACACACACACACACACACACACACACACACACACACACACACAGTCTTCACTGACCAGTGCACAATTACACATATTCATATTTATTTACATGCACAATTATGATTTTTTTTTTTTTAGGTGCCCAGGACCCGGCCTTCAACATCAACAACCTGATCCCAGAAGACGCCTGCGATTGACCGATGTCCGAAAAGATTGTAGTGTACATGATGGGTCCTCTTCTGGAGCAAGGATATCACCTCTACATGGACAACTGGTATACCGGACTCAATTTGTTCAGGTACAGTGAAGTTTCCTAAGCTCTGTCTCACACACACATACACACTTTCCCATGTTTATTCTGTTAGTTTCTGAGTATGTGATGGTGGTAACTGGGGTGGGTGGAGGGGGAAATGCAGTGCAGACCAGCCACTGTGGGGAAGTGGTTAGCGTCGCGGACTCCCGGCTGGGAGGTCGTGGGTTCGAATCCCATCAGTCATGTGGGTGTTTTTTTTGCCCCGACCGGCTCCTACCCAGAGTTGAGTTTGCTGCGGACTCAGTTGGGAAGACTGGGACCACACAGTCGAGTTTCATCCACTTAATGGATGCGTTTCTGAGAGTGATGATCAGAGAGGGCAAACGGTTAGCAGTTTACATGAAACACAGTGAGTTTGGATTTCTTCTGAAAGAAAACAATAGTCTAATCGGCGAGCAACAAACGGATTGGTTCTGCTCAACGAAAATTCTTTCTTATCAGTATGAAATGTTCTCCAGTCACAGAAAGTGTTAAGTTTTTGATTATATTATTAAATTGTTTCACTTCTGCCTCGCTGTGGAATAAACCTGATATGATATCCATTTCATTGTTCACAACACAGTTGAAATCACCAAAAAACATTAAGTTTTGCTTACCGAATGTGTTAAACACTCTTGCAATTTCATAAAAAGCATTAACTTGACCTTGGTATTGTTGGGGGCATAAACATTTACAAGTTTGAATTTTTAATAGTCATTTTTTCTACTAATATCTTTAACATTCTTTCAACCACTAACTCCAAGTGTACTTTCCCCTGAAAGTGTTTAGAAATTAAAATGATTTCTCCTTGACTCCTGTTTGTGCCCCATTATAAAAGATTATGCCACCCCACTATTTCTCTCACATTGATGCACCATTTTCAGTTATGTGAGCTACCTGAAAAACAAGCAATATTAAACTTTTGCCTTTTCAGATAATGAAATACTGTGTTTCTTTTCATTTTGTTTTTTAAACCTCTAATATTTAAAGAGCATATGCATATGTGTAACTTATCCATAGGATGATAGATTGTGGGCTCATCTGTGTACAGTAAGATATGCGATATTTTCACAATTCAAATCACAGTGTCCATGAGGAGGTCCAGGTTGTCAGTAAGAGGGCAGTCCGATGAAGAAGTAAGGTCTGCAAACCACCTGTGTCACCAACCTCAGGGGAGCACACCAGAGGACTGTGACAGTTGGACTGTGCACTATCCCATTTTTGTTGCTTACCCTTCCCCTCTGCCTTGGGGCTTGGAGCCTTCCCTGAGCAACAGTGTTTTGGTGGGGGTTTCTGACTTGTGACGAGGAGACTGTTGGATTTTTAGGGATGAGCTGAGCATGGACTGACACTCTCTCCTGGCCTGGCTCTGAGTGGTCAGTCCTGTCTACAGCTCAGGCTGTCGCTGGTCTGCTCTGGCTCAGTCTCAGATGGCTGCTGTCCCTCAGCATTTTTGTTCTCCCCGTCTGCCACCGCAGTCACTTTAACAGGAGAAAAAACTCACAAACAGTATCTACCCACACTGTGACCTGATTGCTTACAGGCACAGCACACAATGTCCTTTTGACACCCTGATGCGTGGTGTCCCCCTGTCCAAGGCAATTTGAACAAGTATATGGGGTTTCTTAACATCTTTGGATGTTCTTGATGAAAAAATTTTAGCAGTGAAGAAGCTACCTTGAGGGTTTATTCAAGTGGAACAGCAGGGTCAGTTATGTAGACAAATCTACGCCCTGTTAAGAATCTTGTCAGCTTGTGATCGGCGTCTCTGGCTCTCTCAGCTTTGATGGAAGAAACAAAGTTCACAGCCTACTTGCACTAAGGAGTGCTCTATTTCAGCATCAGCAACAGATATTGGGACACTATCAATCCACACTTTTCGTCCAGGGCTTTTCCTCCCCGGAGCTACCCTTTAAAATGAAGGGGTTGTTGTTGGAAAGTTGTAGAACAGCCCCTTTAACTAACTGCCATACCTTTTACAAGCAGCTTGTTCATTGCCTCTGTTGTTGTGGGGTAGATTCTCCACAGGCCGTTGACCTGCTGGGCTCCAACCAATGACCCGTGACCGCTGCTCTCTCTCCTGCCAATCCAGAACTGTTGGGCAATCGATGGATGAATTGGGAATGTTTTTTGCTTTTACGAAGATGAGGTTCACGCTGATCTCCACGCTGGTAGCCACGATACAGACCAAGCGAGCGATTCATTTCAGTGAAATAGAAGATATTGAAAAGATTTTTGATGGTACAGCAACAAAGTCGGCGAATAGATTTGGCCGGTGCAGTGTGAATAAAAAGCAAGGTGAAAAAATGCCTTGCACTGCGTGTTAACTCGTGTACTGTGTGTGAAGAGCACTCAGTCAAACGTGTCCGCATGGCATGGCTGACGCTCATGGAATCCTTTGAACTCAGACTTTGAGGAGCTGCAGCTTTTGTGTAGTACACCTAAACCTCAGGTAGTAGCTCTTCAGCAAATGAAAGCTCAAAGCCAAAAAACCTTCAGTCTTTCTGGCTTCATATTCTTTTTTTTAACTGCAGAACTGTCCATGTTGGGACTAACAGGTGGCATTGCTCTTATCCACAGGGCTTTGCTGTTAGCCCTGTTGCCCATACTACCCCTAGTCAGTCGGTAGCTATGAGAGTCACTCTCCATAATCTTTTACAGTTTGCTTGCTATATCTATGACCTGTCTTTGTTTGTCATTAGGACCATGTCAGTCTGTTTGAAGAACTCCTTGCCCTTGTTTGTTGTTAGGTAACTTTAATGGCCATAGTCTTTGGGGGTAGTGTGAACTTTATCCAGAGGTCTGCTCCTTTTAGATGTCTTTTCAGAGTTGGATTTGTGTTGTCTGAATGATGGGCCTCCCAACTTTCCTCCATTCTGTCACAGGTGCTCTTTCATGTTTAGATTTGTCAATATGTGACCCCTCGCTGGTCCTGGACTAAGAGTGGTTTGTCCATGACGATCTGCATGGAAGTGACCATTTTCCCCCCATTCTCTTGAAATCCATAACAGCTGAAAACACCTCTGTTCCACAACACTTTGATTATAAGAAGGCTAATAGGAATCTTTTTGCTGCAAAATTTCAAAGGAACTCCAGGAAACTGACATTCTTCAAAAATCAAAACCCAGCAGAATCTCTCTAACTATATTTTAAGTGTGCAAAAACCTTTATTCCAATGTCTTGCAATAAACTCCAACTGCCTAAAACACCTTGGTTCAATTCTGACTGCCAACAAATCTCAATAGTACGCAAATGGGCTCATTGTCAGGTATTCCGAAGACCTTCAGCTCCCAGTGCTCAAGCCCATCAAAAGCTCTGAGCCCAAACAAGACACACTTTTAAAGTCAGTAAACGTCAGTCTTGGAGGAACTTCTGCTGCAGGCTGACATCTAAAATCCATGAAAAAAAGTGGAACATCATCCAGAAAATCAAAGGGAAACACCAACCCGTCAGTTCATCACCTGAAACTTGCCCGATGCTTTGATAACTGACAAACAAGCTGTTGCCAATCTGCTGGCTTCCACCATTCAACAGAAATCAGCATCCTCAAGTAAATCTGCTGTTTTTCTGAAAAAAAAAAACAAAACAATTCAGAGAAAAATCTTCATACAACTTCACTTCAGAAACTCTGAAGTGTACAGTCTACCTCTTTCAATGATGAAACTGAAATCAGATCTGCAAACCTACAGCGATTCTGCTCCTGGCCTGGTTGATATTCATTATCAGCTTTTGAAACATCTCCCAGAGAGCTGTGTCCAGACCCTTCTAAAGTGTACAACCATATCTGTACAACAGGTGTTTTTCACCCCCTCTGGTGAAAAGCCCTGATCATTCTGATTCCCAAGCCTGGAAAAGACCTTACCAACCCTTCAAACTACCGTCCAGTAGCTCTGATCAGCTGCCTCTGCAAGGTAATGGAAAAGACGGTCAACTCCCGTCTGATGTGAAGCTGGAAACCCCAAACACTGGCTTGTGTTAAAGACCTGGCAAGAGGAATGGAACTCGAAGATGGGTAACCAACTATTTAAAATCCATCCAAACCTGAAAGAGTTTTTACCACCACGTTCCCGGGGTGGCTTTAAAGAAGAAACACTTTTATGCCATTTGGTAGAAAGAAACTCGTGTGGAAAGCGTGGAAGCAGAGAGTCCTCAGAAGAGAAGCCCCCTTCAAGCAAGTGTTTCGGCCCTTATCAGATCTCCTGACACTCTAGGGGGGTTGGGCCACACCCGGTTCATGACTCCGGATGTCCCTCTGATGCCCCCTTTTTTTTTTCCCCATCTTAGGATGAGCCATGGCTGGGATTCGAACCTATGACCCTCTGGACATGCTCATTTTCCACTTAATGACTCGCACTCTAACCACTGAGCCACTAGGACACCTGATGTGTAGGAAAGTTAGCCTTATGAAGTTCACTTTTGTTTTTCCTTGACCAGATCCAGCTTGGACACCTCTCTGCCGCTTCTGCCATTGCTTTCTGGGCTCTGGGCTCCATTTGCATACAGGCCACTCCCTTTTACAGCCGTTCTTATCTTTTAAAAAGTGAAGAAGCTCCATGGTGCATTCCATGTCATGTACCACTCAGTAAAATATATTCTTTTAGAAAGTTGGGATTTGCATGATGTGATACATAAACATTGATTTTTACAGCAGACCCCATGAAAACCTTGTTTCAGAGATGTCCCCCTTTGATGTGATCGTTGAACTTCTGAAAGAGATGAACATTTTTCATCTGATTTAAGAAATTAACTGAAGAAAGATTTTACAAAAGTTCTGGTATGTTTTTAGAAGATGCATTTTAAAGGGTTGTGTGAATTAAAAAGAAAAAGAATTTGTTGATGACTTGTGAGTTGAGACTGGATAGAGGGGGAATTTGGAGAATAGGGAAGGAAGAAGTGGAGGAGTGTAGTAGAGATAATAAGGTGCAAGTATGTGAATTTGTGTGACCAGGGATGTGTGTGTGTGTGTGTGTGTGTGTGTGTGTGTGTGTGTGTGTGTGTACTGTGCAATTATGTTTCAGATAAAATGGCTGACGGCAATCAAAGGTGTTCAGTTTTAACAAAAAACAGCTTGGAAGGACAGAGTGGGGGGAAGAAGGCTGAGAAGGAGAGGGAGAGTGGAGGGGTGGGGAGGGAGCCACAGGGGGGGGGGGGGGGGGGGGGGGGGGGGGGGGGGGGGGGGGGGGGGGGGGGGGGGAGAGGTGTGTGTGAGTATGTTATTTGCAAGGGCAGCAGTGTTTGGGGCATATACTGTTTTTCTGTGCAGATGTCTCCAGACTGCTGAAGAAGACATTGAACCATTTGGAGGACCTGAAAGGAGGTGAGATGTGTATCTGTGTGTGTCTGTATGTGTATGTTGTTTACAGGGATGAAATTATTATTGGAAGTTTATGCTGACTTCATTTTGTTATCTAGGAAGGTGTCTCGAGATAACTACAAACATTGGACTGAGAGGAGAGCCAAATACAAGATGACTGTGTGTCTGTGTGTGTGGGTGAGTGGGAAGAATGTGTGGGGTGTGGGGGGGTGGGGGGGGGGGGGGGGGGAGGGAGTAGACAGGGGGAGGATGGGAAGAAGGGGAGGGGAGAGGTGTTGGGAATGGGATTGTGGTTGTGAGCCAGTGTGTGATAGTCACAAGGGCAACATTGTTGAGGGCCTATACTTTAAACTCATCATTTTGTCTGTGCAGGTTCCTCAAGACTGCTGAAGACACTGAACCATTTGGGAGGGACAAAGATGTGGCGAGGTGTGTTTCTGTGTGTGTGTGTGTGTGTGTGTGTGTGTGTTGTTTAGGGATAATATTATTGTTGGATGTCTCTTAGTTGTGTTTTGTATGCAGGCATCTCAAAATGACTACACAGGGACAGGGAGAGGTGCATGTATGTGTGCGAGTGAGTGTTATTTACAGAGGCAGTATTGTTTGGGGCATGCATATTAACTCAACATGTGTGATTCAGTGATTCCTGAATTCAGAATGAATACATTCTTCTAATGAAGAGGTCTCTTAAAGAATCACTCAGAAAACCACACTGAAGAGCCTGGTAGGTGTTGAACAGTTCTGCTTGTAAATGGGAAACTGACTGATACTTGTGTGGGAGAGTTAGTGTTCAAGGTGTAATGTACTGCATGTAAAATTCAGAAAGTCATCAGTAGTTCCTAAATCACACCAGTATATGCTGAATCATTGCAGGTGAGGAAGAGTACCCCA
The DNA here is from genome assembly GCA_016801955.1 of Conus betulinus. NCBI lineage: Eukaryota > Metazoa > Mollusca > Gastropoda > Neogastropoda > Conidae > Conus > Conus betulinus. The sequence continues at coordinate 55,775 of JADBJO010008132.1, read as the reverse complement.
GGTCGGGGGGCCAGCTGAACGGAGAGTTTTTTCAGGACATCAGGAGTGACAGCCATTGTTGGACTTGGATCTTCTGCTGGTAAGTAGCACGGTCCCTTTGTGTGTGTGTGTACACAGTTTTGCATTTGTTTCAGGTAGCAGTTGAATTCAAATTTCAAAACTGCGTTTGCAGAGTGGACATCCAGGCAGGCCAAGATGTTGCAGTACAAAGATGATGAGGACAGCAGGATGTGGTAAGTGTCTCACAGCAAAATAGTTATTTATTGATTGAATAGAGCATTTAGGCTAGGCCAGCCCAGTCCAGTCTAGCTTCAAGGTCACAAATCTCACTTGTCATTACATGAAAGAAAATGACCAACCTTACTGGGAGAATGACCTTGTTTGTGTTGAGGGTACATTTCAGAATGCTTTTGATGGTAAAGAATTTATAATAGATTCAATTCCACATTGTTTCAATGGTGCAACTCCATGCTTTTTGCAGACTCTGTGAAAACACTGTTCAGAGATATTCCACCTGATCTGATTTTCATTTTCTGAAAGAGATTTGTGTTTTCATTGAAGATTCTATAAGAAAAGAGTGAAAGTATTTTAGCATGGTTTAGGAAATCTGTTTTTTTTAAGTTACATGTGTGTTTGTGTTGGCTTTGTTTTTTACAGCTTGCTGAGCTTTGACAAGATAATAGCCCTAGTGTGGGCCCTCACGGTCGGCTTAGCTGTAAGCGACATGATACTCCATCAAAAAACAGATGAAAAGGTGAAACAGTTAAGGCAACGGATGTTGGTGAGTATCTCCTAGTGTGTATGTGTGTGAATGTGTAGTAAATACCTTGCGGTGTGCGTTTTTTTTTGTGTTCAAGAACATCTCTGTTATTTATTTGTGTGTGTGTGTGTGTGTGTGTGTTTGTTTATCTATGTGTAGGGAATTGACTGAGGAGGCGACAGCCCTGATATGGTCCCTTGGGGTCATATATGTTGTGAAAGCACTCTAGTGTAGCCAGTTCTTCACTTTGACAGAAGCTGTGAATGGCTTTGAAAATAATTGTGTGTGTTGATTATGTCAGGAATTGTTTTTTTCATCATTCACTGCATTGAGTAATGTGATAGTCTTATGAATTGTTTTCTGGCTGATGCATGTCAAAGTGTCCTTGAATCTGTTGTTGTTAGTCTTATGAATTGTTCCCGGCTGATGCTGGTAAAGTGTCCCTTGAATCTGTTGTTAGTCTTATGAATGGTCCCGGCTGATGCTGGTAAAAGTGTCCTTGAATCTGTTGATAGTCTTATGAATTGTTCCTGGCTGATGCTGGTAAAAGTGTCCTTGATTCTGTTGATAGTCTTATGAATTGTTCCTGGCTGATGATGCTGGTAAAAGTGTCCTTGAATCTGTTGATAGTCTTATGAATGTTCCTGGCTGATGCTGGTAAAAGTGTCCTTGATTCTGTTGCAGGCTGGCATGTGTTTTTCTTGTTAGCTTTGACAAAGACTCTTTCAGTCTGCATGCATGCTTTTTTTCCCCAAAGGTCTTTTTTTTTTTTTCCTTTTTGAAAGATACTAATATTACTAACAGTATTGAAACATGGGGGTGTATATTTTTGTACAGATGAAACTGTGCATGTCAAAAAGCTTTGTGTTTTAGTGTGTATTGTATTCATCATTATCATGTGATTATTCAGAGGATGGCATGTGAGACCTGACCAAAAAATACAGTCTGGATTTTTTTTTTACTGTAGGTGTGGTCCTAATAGAATTATTTGAAGAGAGCTCTGCTTGATGTTAGCTGTTTAAAACAAAATGATAATTTTTCTCTTTTTTTTTTTTTTTTCAGTGAAGCTGCTGATCTGTGTATGATGATTTTTTTAATGCAAAAGCAGACCTTGTCTGGGTAGGAACTTCTGAAAGCTGTTTTCAGTTTTACAAGAAGGTAGGGGTGTGTGTGTGCGTGTGTGTGTGTGTGTGTGTGTGTGTGTGCGTGTGTGTGTGTGCATGTGTGTGTGTGTGTGTGTGTGTGAAAAAAACTTTTAAACTTTGATAAAAGCTTCGGATGACATCATGTGTATTGATTGTGTCATGAATTGTTTACATTCATTGCAGGCATTCTGTTACAGGTTGGCATGCGTGTTTGTATGAGAGCACTGTCACTAACTCTGTTTCTTAATATATGCATGCCTTTCCCCAAATTTATTATTCACAAAAAAAGTTGGTTTTACATACAGCTATATTGAAATTTTTTGGTGTAAAGATATTTCATTAACAAACACTGAGCTATACTCAAAGAATATTATGGCCAATTTTGTTGTGCATGCGCTAAGTTTTGTGTTTGATGTGCTGTGTATTATCATTCATTATACAACTGCTCAAGGAATAGCTTGTCAGAGTTCTGACCTAAAGACAGAGGTTAGACAAAGATGCAGGTTGGAGTTTTCTTACTTTTTTTTTTTTTTTTTTTTTTTTTTTAAGAGCTCTGCTTGATGTTTGCTATTTAAGTGACAGGTAATTTTTTTCATGTTTTTTTTTTTACAGTGATGATGAGAATCTGCCCACGACTGATTATGATGCAGCACACAAACCTCATCCAAGCCAGTGTCATTTTGTGAAAGCTGAATCCAGTTTTAAAAAGAATGGGCACCTCTTTTTTTTACTGCCTTGTGTTTAGGGGTAAGGAGTGTGTGTGTGTGTGTGTGTGTGTGTGTGTGTGAGAGCAGAAGATGTTTAAAGTTTTCAGAAGATGACATGCGGATCATGTGTTTTGTCATAGTACTGTAGTGTAGAAAGTTCTTCTTCTTCTTCTTCGACAGAAGCTGATAATGACTTTGGTAGCAATTGTTTGCATTGATCATATCATGAATTGTTTTCAGTTTTTCACTGCACTGTGTAAAGTGAATGTCACATGAATTGTTTTTAGTCACTGCATAAAAAAGTGTCATTCATTCTGTTTCAGAGTGGCATGCATTTTCACTGTAAGCTCTGAAAATGACACTTCTGCTCTGTATGCATGGGTTCTCGCCCGTTTGTACATATGCTATATGTGATTTGTGTTGTATTCACTCTGTGTATGTATTTTTTCCCGTTTTGTTTGTGTGTGTATGTGTTTTTTTTGTACTTCTACTGTGTGTGTGTGGTTTTTTCACAGTTTTGTTCTTCTCACACTGTGTGTGCATGTGTTTTTTTCCATAGTTTTGTTCTGCTCGTATGCATGTGTGTTAATGCATTGTATTCATCATTTTTTATAGGATAACTGAAGAGATGGCTTGTGAGACTTGTGATCTAAGGGGAGAGTGTGGATTTTCTTTCGATGGTCCCTTGTGGTCATGTATGTTGTTAAAGCACTGTAGTGTAGCCAGTTCACTTTGACAGAAGCTGTGAATGACTTTGTAAATAATTGTGTGTGTTGATTGTGTCATGAATTGTTTTGGTCATTCACTACATTGCGTAATGTGATTGTCTTATGAATTGTTTCTGGCTGATGCATGTCAGAGTGTCCTTGATTCTGTTGCAGTTGACATGCATGTTTTTTTTAGCTTTTTTGACATAGACGCTTTTAGCAGAGACGCTTTTAGCCTGCATGCATGTTTTTCCCCCTAGTTTTTGTTTTTTTTTTTTTTTTTTTTTTTTTTTTTTTTTTTTTTTTTTTATGAAAGATACTAATATTACTACCAGTATTGAAACATGGGAGTGTACACAAAGATTTTCTGTTCATTCTGAGTTTAACACTGTATATTTTTGTACGAATGAAACTGTACATGTCGAAGCTCTGTGTTTTTATGTACATTTTATTTATCATATCATATTATTCAGAGGATGGTGTGTGAGACTTCTGACTTAAAAATACAGTCTGGATTTTCTTACTGTAGGTGTGGTCCTAAGTGTGTGTGTGTGTGTGTGTGTGCATAAAAAACTTTAAACTTTGATAAAAGCTTTGGATGACATCATGTGTATTGAATGTGTCATGAATTGTTTACATTCATTGCAGGCATTGTGCTACAGGTGGGCATGCATGTTTGTAATGAGCACTGTCACCAGCCTTGTTTCTCAGTATATGCATGCCTTCACCCAACTTTATTATCACAAAAATTCGTTTTTTACATACAGCAATATTGAAATTGTTTGGTGTAAAAGGTATTTCATTAACAAACACTGAGCTGTACTCAAAGAATATTATGGCCAATTTTGTTGTGCATGCCTTAAGTGTTGTGTTTGATGTGCTCTGTTATTATCATTTATTATATAATGCTCAAGGAATGGCGTTCTGACCTAAAGACACAAGTTGGACAGAGATACAGGTTGGAATTTTCTTTTTTTTTTCAAAAAGAGCTCTGCTTGATGTTTGCTATTTTAAGTGACAGGTAATAATTATTTTTCTTGTTTTTGCTTTTACAGTGATGATGAAAATCTGCCCATGACTGATTGTGATGCAGCACCAAACCTCATCCAAGCCACATTTTGTGAAAGCTGGATCCAGTTTAACGAAGAATGGGCACTCTCTCTTTTTACTGCCTGTGTTTTTTAGAGGTAAGGAGGGTGTGTGTGTGTGTGTGTGTGTGTGTGAAAGAGCAGAAGATGTTTAAAGTTTTTTTTTCAGAAGATGACATGCGGATCATGTGTTTTGTCATAGTACTGTAGTGTAGAAAGTTCTTCATTTAGACAGAAGCTGTTAAGGACTTTGGTAGCAGTTAATTGCGTTGATTATATCATGAATTATTTTCGTAATTCACTGCATTGTGTAAAGTGAAAGTCACATGAATTGTTTTTAGTCACTGTATATACTGGTAGTGTCTTTCATTCTGTTTCAGAGTGGCATGCATTTTCACACTGTAAACTCTGAAAATGACACTTCTGCTCTATGTGGATAGGTTCTCACCCGTTTTGTACATATGCTCTGTGTGTATGTGATTTTCCTCTTATTTGTACTTCCACTGTGTGTGTATGTGTTTTTCCTTTTTTGTACTTCCACTGTTTTGTACCATAGTTCCACTCTGTATGTATGTATTTTTCCATAGTTCTCTCTGTATGTATGTATTTTTTTTTTCATAGTTCTACTCTGTATGTATGTGTTTTTTCCATAGTTTTGTTCTTCTGCTCTGTCTGTATGTATGTGTTTTTCCACAGTTTTGTTCTTCTGTCTGTATGTATGTGTTTTTCCACAGTTTTGTTCTTCTGCTCTGTATGTATGTGTTTTTTTTCCACAGTTTTGTTCTGCTCTGTATGTATGTGTTTTTTCCATAGTTTTTTTTCTTCTGCTCTGTATGTATGTGTTTTTTCCACAGTTTTGTTTTCTGCTGCTGTATGCATGTGTTTTTTTCCAGTTTTGTTTTTCCAGTTCTGCTCTGTATGCATGTGTGTGTTTTTCAGTTTTTCTTCTGCTCTGTATGCTGTGTGTTTCATGTGTTTTTGCATGTGTTTTTCCAGTTTTGTTTTTTTCTGCTCTGTGTGTGTATGTGTTCCCCCAGTTGTGTTATTTACAGCATTTGTTTCACTGACTGGGTCGAAACACTGGGATGTACATCATGATTTTGTGTTTTGTTATGAGTACATGGATTAGTTGTTCTGTGTACATGAAACTGTGCCTGTCCTTGGTTTTGTGTTCATGCATTGTATTCATCATTTTTATAGGATTGCTCGAGAGATGGCTTGTGAGACTTGTGATCTAAGGGGAGAGTGTGGATTTTCTTTAGATGTGGTTCTGATGTGTATTTATTTGGAAAGAACTCTGGTGTAAGCAGTTCAAACAACAGGGTAATCTTTTTGTTCTTCCACAGTGAAGCTGGTGATCTGCCTGAGGAGGATGTTTAATGCAGCAGCAGACCTTGTCTGGGCAGCACCATCTGAAAGCAACAGAGCATTTCTCCTCCTACTAATTTGTGTGTAGATGTGTCTGTCTCTGTGTTTGCATGAGAGAGCAGAAAATGTTTAAAGCTTGATGGAAGCGTTGGATGATGCTAAGATCATGGGTGTTGTCATAGCACGGTAGTGCAGCCAGTTCTTCACTTTAACAGCAGCTGTCAGTGACATTCTGAACTCTGTCTGTAGATACACATTTTAGGAGGAACTAGCCTTCCCCTGTGTATGTGCGATGTTTGTGGTTGCATAACAGTTGCTTATATTTATAGACTTGCTTTTTGTAGCATGTTTATGCTGCTGCCCATATGTGAGTTGTATGTAAACAAAAAGTTGATAATTGTGTGTGTGAGTATGTCTTTAGTTTTTTTTTTCAGCCATTGCACTGAGTTGTGCAACAGTTTTCTTAGTTACCACATTTCTTTTGAATAACAACAGCATGAAATTATTTAGAGTTAAAAGTGTTCTAGGAAGAAACACTGGGATGTACATAACAATTTTCTGTTTTAAAGGAATATATGGGCTATGTTTTATATGAAATTGTGCTTTGCATCTGTCTCTAATGCCACAGGCGATGCTGCTTGGGTTGAACAGTCAGCCCAGACAGATAACTAAACCTTAGGTGGGAAACACTCAAATGTTTACAGTGATGATGACAGTGTGCCTACAACTGATGGTTTAATGTTTTACAGTGATGATGACAATTGCCTACAACTGATGTTTAATGTTTTACAGTGATGATGACAATCCACCTACAACTGATGTTTTAGTGTTTTTACAGTGATGATAATAATGCCCCAACTGATTAATGTTTTTACAGTGATGATGACAATCTGCCCTCAACTGATGTTTAATATTTTTACAGTGATGATGACAATCTGCCTACAACAGTTGTTTAATGCAGCATGGAACCTCTTCTGAGCATCATTCTGAGAAAGCTGGATCTGGTCTTATGGAGCACTTGGTCTTACTATCATGTGTTTCAGAGGTAAGGAGGGCATTGGGTGTGTGCAAATGAACAGAAAATGTGTCAACTTTGACAGAAGCTTTGGATGACACCTAGATCATGTGTTGTTGTCTTAGTGTTGTAGTGCAGCAAATTCTTCTTGACTGTGACAGAAGCTGTGAATGTCTTTGATAATAATTAACTGTGTTGATTACGTCATGAATTGTTTTCATCATTCATTGCATAGTGTAATGTGATGATCTCATGAATTGGTTTTAGTCGTTGCATAAAAAAAAAAAAAAAGTGTTATTCATTCTGTTCCAGGTTGGCTTGCATTTTTATTGTAAGCTCAAAAAATGACACTTTCACTCAGTATGCATGTGTTTATTCCCCACTTTAATTACTAACAAAATGTATGTTTTACTGACAGTATTGAATCACTGAGGTGTACATTATGATTTTCTGTTTATTAGGAGTATATAGACTAGTTGATTTGCACCCTGAAACTGTGCATGTCCTAGGTTTTGTGTAGTGCATCGTATTCATCATGTTTATATGATTACTCAAGGGATGGCTCATAAGACTTCTGACCTAAGGATACAGTGTGGATTTTCTTACTTTTAAGTGTGGTCCTAATGTAATGATTTGGAAAGAATGATGCTTGATGTTAGTTATTGAAAACCAAACGGATATTCCACTTCTTCTAGCGTAAAGCTGCTGACGTGCCTGTGGATGATGTTCAATGCAGCAGCAGACCTTGTCTGGGCAGTGCCATCTGAAAGCTGGATCCAGTCTTATAAGACAGCATTTTCTTCCTCCTGCTATTTTTGTGAGTGTATTTTATGTCTTGTGTGTGTGTCCATGTGTGCCTGAGAGAGCAGAAAATGTTTAAAGTTTAACAGAAGCTTTGGATAATGCCAAGATCATGGGTGTTGTCTCAGCACTGTATTGCTGTCAGTTCTTCACTCTGACAGCAACTGTCAGTGACATTGTCCAATCTATACACACATACAGGTCAGTTCTTCACTCTGACAGCAACTGTCGGCGACATTGTCCAATCTATACACACATACAGGTCAGTTCTTCACTCTGACAGCAACTGTCGGTGACATCGTCCAGTCTATACACACATACAGGTCAGTTCTTCACTCTGACAGCAACTGTCAGTGACATTGTCCAGTCTATATAACACATACAGGTCAGGTCAGTTCTTCACACTCTGACAGCAACTGTCGGTGACATTGTCCAGTCTATAACACACACATACAGGTCAGTTTCTTCACTCTGACAGCAACTGTCGGTGACACTGTCCAGTCTATACACACATACAGGTCAGTTCTTCACTCTGACAGCAACTGTCGGTGACATGTCCAGTCTATACACACATACAGGTAGACTAGTCTTTCCTGTGTCTGTGCAATGCAAGGCTGCACAACAGTTGCTTATGTGTATCAGTTTGCTTATGTGGCACTTTTATCAATCTCTCCCCCCCCCCCCCCCCCCCCCCCCCCTTTTTTTTTTTTTTTAAAAATTTAAAAGAGAATTTCTATCGTGAATGTGATCTTGTCTGAAAATCAGCTATATTAATAAATTCAGTTTGAATACCTGAAGTTAGTTGTAGAAAGCAAAAAAAAAAAAAAAAAAAAAAAAAAGTGTTATGCATTGCTGTACACTCAGATGGTGTTGCCCATGTTTGGTAGCACATTCTAACCGGCGTATGCTGCTGCCCATATGGGTTTTGTGTGTGGAAACAAAAAAGTTGATAATTGTGTGTTGAGTATGTATTTAGTTTTTTTTGCAGCCATTGCACCGAGTTGTGTAATAGTTTTCTTAGTTACCACTTTTTCTTTTGAATAACAACAGCATTGAAATTATTTAGAGTTAAAAGTGTTCTAGGAAGAAACACTGGGATGTACATAACAATTTTCTGTTTTAAAGGAATATATGGGCTGTTTTATATGAAATGTGCTTTGTCCCAAGTCTGATTGATATGCTCTGTATCAACTACTTTTTAATGACAGATAAAGGAATGGCTTGTGAGGCTTCTGATCCAGATCCAGATAATGATGGATTTTTTTTTGTACTCTAAATGAGTCTCTAATGAATAACTTGCAAAGAGATGAGAGCTATGTAAGGCAAAAGGGTAATCTTCTTGGTTTACAGTGAGACTGCTGATGTCGAAGCTGCAGCTGACCTCATCTGGGCAACGTCTTCAGAAAGCTGGATCCAGTCTTAAAGAAGGATGCTTCCTTCTGCCATCTTGTGAGTAGATGTGTGTGTGTGTGTGTGGTGTGTGTGTGTGTGTGTGTGTGTGTGTGTGGGGGGGGGGGGGGTGGTGGGGTTACGTGGTACATTGATGGTATGAAAGTGAAACTTATCTGCCCTTTTGGGGGAGGAAGAGGAGGGGGATAAAGGGGACTTGAGGGGAACGGGGAGAGGGGGGGGGACACACAGCACACTGCAAAATGCCATAGCATCATGTGTAGTGCTCTTTGGCACTGGTGTGAAAGTAGTCTTTTATAGGATGTTGGCACGTGCATACGTATGTATTCAGCATACAGTTGTTCATGATTTTATTGGTGTGAAATTTGTCATTGATTCAGTTTCATATCTTTTCAGTGGTGAAAATCAGAAGAGATGAAAATGGGAACAGTTGAGGACACTGATGTTGGTTAGTATCTCCATGTGTGTGTGTGTCTAAGTGTGCTGTAAATCTTTAAACTCTGACAGTGAAGCAACTTAAGAGATGTGCTGCTGTAGCAGTGTAGTGCAGCCAGTTTGTCTCTCTGACAAAAGGCTGTGATGATGATAATAACCCAGTGTGTGAGTGTGTGTCTCTGACAAAAGCTGTGAATGATTAAAACTAAGTGGACTGATTGTGTCTCTCTTCGACAAAAGCTGTGAATGATGATAATGAGGTGTATTATGAGTGTGTGTCTCTGACAAAAGCTGTGAATGATTAAAACTAAGTGGACTGATTGTGTCTCTTTGACAAAAGCTGTGAATGATGATAATGAGGTGTATTGATTGTGTGTCTCTGACAAAAGCTGTGAATGATGATAATGAGGTGTATTGATTGTGTCTCTGACAAAAGCTGTGAATGATAATGACCAAGTGTATTGACGGTGTCAGAAAGTGTTGTCAGTCATTGCATTGAGTGATGGCCATTCATTCTGTAACAGTTTGATGTGCACTTTGACATATAGTACCGACACTTTCATTCTCACTCTGTATGTATGCATTTTTCTGTATTTTGCTATTCATCAAAATCATGTTGTTCAAAATTATGCCAGGAAGACACACTGGGGATGTACTTAGGAAGAAATAAAAATGTTGTAAGATTGCCGTTTGACATGCTCTGTATGTCATTTTGATACAATGGTTACAGAGACAGTTTGTGAGTTTTATGGCTTGTGAGACCTGAAGTGAGCAATATCTTTGGAAAGCTGCATCCAGAGAAAGAACCTTGCTTTCTCTTATCTTGTGGGAAGGTGTGTGTATGTTTGTGTGTGCGGGGAGGGGGGTGGGCGGTATGTTTTACATTGTTTTCTTAACAGTTAAAAATTTACTGGCTTTATTTGTGTGGAGTGAAGGAGGAGGGCAGGGGATGATAAGTTAGTTGCATGCGAAGTTGTAATAAGTAACACCCCCTTTGTGTTGTGTAGATGTCCTCATCTGCGTACTTCACATTCCACAGTGCCCACTCTGGGCACACTCTTGTTCATCAAAGCTAAAGAAAAGAACACTAACAGTTGTTGTTTTGTTGTTGTTTTTTGCAGGGAGGCTGCAGATCTGTCTGGTGCTGAAGTGAAAGCTGTGACAAGACGTGTGTGGCTGGACTGCCTTCTGATGAAACTGTTCTTTGATACTGGCGTTTATCCTGACAGCTGGAAAGAATCCATAAGTTTACACTGATTCAAGAAGGGCGAGATTGTTAATCTAAATATTTTTGAGGCATTTCTTTCTGTAGTATTTGTAGCAAACTTCATATAACTGGAGAACGTTAAATGGGAATAAATACGGTTATTCCACAGTCATTCTCTTTACTCTGTTTGCTGCGGTTCAGAAACAATTTACAAATAACAATGACAGAAACAGTTGTATCGCTGCATAAAGAGTAGGTATTGTGCAGTAAAAGCCAGATAAGATAAAGAGCACTATTATCTGAGTTTGTCATGTGCACAAGTGGGGTTACACAAGGAGATGTCTGCAGCCTGCAACATTTTGTTGTTGTTCAAGTGCTTGATCCTTTAGAATTGTTTGTGCTGCTTTTTGCTGATGACATTGTGCTGTCAGTCAGTAGCTGGTCTCCAGAGGCAACTAAACAATCTGTACTTTGTATTAAGTAGACCAGAATGAAATGGTAGTATGAATACTCTGCAGCAAGGAGACTAGAATGAAATACTGATAGGAATGAGACAAATATTGTTGTGCTTTCCTGCAGCAAGTAGACTAGAATGAAATACTGATAGGAATGAGACAAATATTGTTGTGCTTTCCTGCAGCAAGCAGACTAGAATGAAATACTGATAGGATGAGACAAATATTTTGTGCTTTCCTGCAGCAAGCAGACCAGCTTGATATGTTAATATCGTGTAGCCAGGTGCTGCAATGTGCACATATCACTTGGTGACCTGTAGAAAATGTTTTGTTAGAAAGTTACTTCCCCCTTACCTCCCTTGATTGATGAATTGTGATTATTTTGTGTAAACTCCTTTAAATGTCTCAGAACCTATATTATTATACAGACACCACCGCAGGCACAAAAAATTAATGTATTTCATTCACTACAACTATACTGGATGGGAAAGCACATATTTTCCTCTAAACTTATATTTCGCACATTAAGTTTGGCTTTTTTTTTTTTTTTTTTTTTATCCTCCGCCAGCCAAACCTTGAAGATTTATTTATTTTGCACAAAGTATGAGAAAAACTGCAGAATCCAAAAGTATACTCAGAAAGTAAGGTCTGTAAGATCTCATTTTGTACATCGCATGCCTAGGATATTTTCCTCCTGAGCTTACAACTATAGGAAATGACAGATAATGCCAACTCATTAGAACGGTCGACTTGTTTGCTTCACTCTTAGGAAAGTCTGAATTTTGGGCTCATGACAATGTAGCTCAAACTCCAACAATGACAATCTTTGATGGCTCCATTTCTATGACAAATAGAACTGAAAATGTATAGAAATTATTATCCAGTAGTCCATTATCACATAATAGTTTTTAATCAAAAATCATACCAAAAAGCTCATGTCGTCAGCTGGGCGAGGAGGAAGCCAGTTGTGTATTGTATCAATTTTCAAAGACAAAGTTTTCGGCTTGCGGACACGGTTTTCGACTATCAAATTTACATGTGTGAAAAGAGTGAAGTGTGAAAAGAGTGAAATGTCTGCTGTTCATTCATTATCAAAATATTTCATACTTTTTGGTATTTATTATCGCAATGGGAAAAAAAAAGTATAGTACAGACTCATTACAAGTGGGTTCATTCGCTGACTTTAAACGTCAATGATTTAATTTAAAAAAAAAAAAAAAAAACAAATAAAATAATAACAGTGACATGCTTCATTTTATTCCTTGGGTTCTGAGATTTTCATCAACAGTAAATATGTTTGAATGTTTTGAATGGACAGCAAGTAGGACACACAGAAAGCACAAATTTCTGTCAGTTCCATCCTCACGTTGCCCGTTTTGTCTGTGGCACTGTGTTGCTGGCTTCATGGTGCAAATAACTGCTATATATGTTACAGTAGATTTTTATCAAATCAGGAAATTTATAAATTTCCTAAACATTTCAGTAAACTTATAGATTTACTGTTTCACTCAGGAAGTTCACAAATTTCTGAAAAAAAAAAAAAAAAGGAAATTTATGAATTTCCTGATTTTAAAGGCCAGGAAATTTATAAATTTACTGAAACCTTGTGCACAAGAGACAATACACTTTATTGAATGCAATATAATGTTTTTATCTTAAAACATTATGAGAATATAAAAAAAGCACGCATGATGACGATGACGATTTACACCACACATATACCACATCCTATAAAAATGTTCAAGTTGATGTTTCATTTATTGTGGCAAGAGAGGCTTCCATGACATTGGGAATCACACATGAGTTTTGCTTTGAAGTATTTGCATTTGTTTGTTTGACCCCCCCCCCCCCCCCCCCCCCCATAATGATCTTAGTGTAGCCTTGACCCCCCTGATGCTGATTCTGCAACAACTGCTGATCGCAGAGACACCTGTTTTTCAAGATTGACATCAGTCATCGAAAGCAGTCTTTGAGGGCATAGATCAAACTGGTTTCGTGAATACCCTCCTCTCAAAAAACCCGGCCTTCACTGCAATGGTACAAATGTCAGTGTTGAGGTCCCTGTTGTAAGACCTAAAATGTTTCTGGCATTGCCTCTCTGCCACGATGGACCATGGGCACTGGCACTGCCACATGTCGCCTATATCTCCACATCTGAAATCCACCCTGCTGCTTTTTACCATTCATTCTGCTTGACACAGTTGACCAGTGAAAGCCCTTTTCCGAGCCTGTGTAATTCTTTCACTGCTGTCAGTTAACCACAGTGCTGTCAGGGGTAGCAGGCTTCACTACTGTCATAGCAGAGGTAGCTGTAGTGACTGATAGCTGTGTCAGTCAGTGTGTCAGTGATGATGGCTGTGTCAGCTGATAAAGTCGCAGGTTCCACTGCTGTGGTACCAGAGGTAGCTGTGGTGATAGCTGTTGTGATGTTGTGATGATGGCTGTGTCAGTTGTGATATGGCTGTGTCGGCTGATAAAGTAGCAGGTTCCGCTGCTGTCTTAGTAGCAGAGTCAGTTGTGATGATGGCTGTGTCGGCTGATAAAGTAGCAGGTTCCGCTGCTGTCTTAGTCAGTTAGAGTCAGTGATGATGATGGCTGTGTCAGAGTCATGTGATGATGATGATCGGCTGAAAGTAGGTAGCAGGTTCCACTGCTGTCTTAGTAGCAGAGTCAGTGTGATGATGATGGCTGCATCAATTGATGAGGAAACAGGATCAGCTGACATGAAGGCAGATTGAGGCAATTCAGTCTTGCAATGTCTTCCTCTGTCTCTAAATTATTCACGATTTCATGTGACAATGTTGATGTTGTCAATCCAACAGGAGCCTCGTTTCGAACAAGGCTGAATACGGTGATTGTTTTATTTCAGAATGGGGAGGAGCTTTTTTTTTGAACTGAACAAACTTGATTCCTGTTACCCAGTCTTGGGCGTCATTGTCTGCGAGCCAAGCTACCAGCATGTCTTCAATGTCACCATTTGCACATTCAACTGATCCCTGGCTTTGGGGGTGTCGGGGCTTTCCGTGAACCATTTTTAAAGCAGGCCAGAATTCCTTCAGTTGTGGAATGGCGTTAGCTGTAAATTCTGGCCATTATCACTGTGAAGTATCACTGGAGCACCCAGCAAAAGAAAAATGTCCAGAAGACCCCATGCAGTATTTCCCCATGCCCAACAAAACCACACAAACCACACACTGAAGTTGCTTACCATGTCCACGAAGTTTGAGAGTGTGCCGTTATAAAACAGAAACTATGATCTTTTCTAGACAACAGCAGTGTCAGATCGCTTGTCACGTTTTTAATGACAAAGGCTATGGAGAGAGAGGAGAACGAGAGAGAGAGATATCTGTGGTGATTTACAGTGAAAAAGATGATCAGATGCTTACTTTCTGAGATGATATTCCCTTTGGCTTCTTGATGCATCCTTGCCAGCAGCACATTTACATCATGTAGAATCTTGCTGTACTCTGATTTCGGGACAGATTGTAACTATTGGCTTGATACTGTTTAAACAGTTCCTCTTTTTTTTTTTTTTTTTTTTTTTTTTTCCAATCACTTGCCATTGCGTTTGACCCAAATGTCCTAAACAACTCAGAGCAAACTGAATTTATTTGCTATGAAAAAGCCTCGCACCTGAGTTGTCCTCTCACTGGTGAAAGTGGTTCACTTGTCTAGATAACACATGTCGGCATTTTTGTAAGTTTGACAAATTTACTGAAAGTACTTTAAGTTTTCAGTAAATTCAATAAAACTATGCCTTCAAAACTCAGGTAACTTTATAAATTACTGAAATGTGTAGGAAATTTATAAATTTCCTGCTTTGATAAATCTCTCTCTCTCTCTCTCTCTCTCTCTACACACACACACACACACATATATATATATATATATATATATATATATATATATATTCATACAGGTCTTGGAAAGTCTGGAAATATGAAAGTCCATTTTGCAGGACCCTGGAAAAGTCTGGAAAATTGCACTATGGCTTGGAAATTGCAGAATCAGACCCTGGCTTGAAGTCTGGCAAATTGCACTATGGCATCATTTAGCATTTACAATGAATCAAGCACAATTTCTGTGCCCTCAAATGCATGCATGATTGCATAATAACTTTTCATCAAATTATTCTGAGTTATTCCCCTACATCAAAAAACAACATCCATCTTCAGGCCATTTCTGTCATTGCTGCTTGTTTGTGTTTGAAGATGGGAAAGTGTTCTTACAGTGCGCTTTGGCTTTATAACCTCATTTTAAGACATTGCATTATCAAGAAGTTTTGAAAATTGTATTGACAATGCAGGTCCTGGCCTGGAAAAAGTCTGGAATTTTGAGTTGTTTTTTTGCTCTATGAACCCTGGTTATTATAACAAAGCACTGTAGCAAGAGGATGTGTACCTGGGGCTTTGGAAGAGAAATGAAAGGGAAGAAAACTTTAACTCATTTCCTCCCAGTTCTCTTTGGCTGGCTGTTATCCCTTGGTTCCTGAACCTACAATCATCTGCCTGTCTTCACTTGCACTCTCTACCACTCCAAACCATCACAATCAATTAGACGAATATTGTGGGATCTCTTGCATGTACTTCGTAGTTAATGCATGCAGTCATGGTTATCTTTCACGTTTTGTACCAAGTTGGAAAGCAATTCGTTCAGTGGTTTAGCGAAGTTATTTGATTCACAAGAGCAGCCAAATTTACAATGTGGAGCAGAAATATGGGCCTTTGAGAAAGATGCCTTAATTGGAAAAGTGCATTTGTATATACATAAGTGCTTTTTACATGAGAACAACTAGCTAGTGATCTGGTTTATGATGAACATATCCAAGAGCTCAACTTCACATGGGTAAAAAAATCAATAGTTCTGAAAACGCTGTCTCCACCATCAAACCTGCTATCAAATGTTGTCCCTCCCAGTAGTCAAATGGTGCTTTAAGAATACTGAAAAATCTGTAATGAGAAACGGCTCTTGCTCTCTCTGAAAATGTCTGCAAGTGTATTTAGCAATGAGCAACTGACCTGAGCTCTTAATCATGGTCTGACGAGGTGCCGAACCAAAGTCAATTCACATATGGGCCAAACACTGGTCCCCACCCCCACCCCTTCCTCTATTAAATAATTAACACCTGTATTTCTACAAAACTGTACAGGTAAACAGGTCTGGGCATGACCTTATGTATAATAGCAACAGATTTGCTGAATGACCGTATGTATAATACCGATAGATTTGCTCCATATAAACTCTACACCTATTTACATATAAACTGGACATGTCCGATAAGGCATGAATTCAAATATTACACTGAACCGTATAATTTCAGGTTAATTCTCTTACTATCAAAATTTGAATTAAGCTTTTTGTATTTATGAAGCAAACAGGATGTACTTTTTTTTTTTGTAGCACATTTACACAATATAATCATTTTATATGTTGCTTGTATAAAACCCCCACTACTGATTCATATTCGTTTTTTTTTTATTATTATTCTATTCCTTTTTTTTTTATTCATATTCCTTTTTTTTTTTTTTTTATTAACATTCCTTCTTTTTTTTTTGTCAACTTCAATGTTATTAACCCATCCCCCTACTTCCTTTTGCTGTCCTCTTGCCTTTATGTCACACATAAAGACTTTTTTTTTTTTTTTTTTTGGGGGGGGGGGGGGGGGGGGTATTCAGTGGCTTTCTTTTATTAGGAGGTGGGTGGCAAGCTTAAATTCATCCATATAGTGTCACAAACAATCAAGCAGTGTCAACATTGTCTATAGGTTTAAAATCAATAAAATGTTGCTAAAACAAATTATGAGAAGGGAAAAAAAAAAAATAAAAACTATGTTTCTAACAAACAGATGCCAGACAAACAATTCAAGACAATGCTGGCATTGCTCTCATTTTTGTAGCACTACATGGATACATTCATCAAGTAGAAAATTGAAAAGCCTAGGGCTAAATAGGAGGCAAATCCCATTTCCTGCCCAGTCCACCCTTAATACCTTTCTTCTCAACTACAAAGTATCTGTTAGTCAGCGAACAGAATTTAATTGGTACAGAGGTACTGAGAGAAATAGAATTCACTGCACAAAGCTTGTTTAAAGTGCTATGAAAATAATCTCTAACTTTCCTAAGATGACTAATTCCTGGACTGTACATCTGAGAATGTATATGAAACAACCTTGTGGCTTTTGAAATGACAAAAAAAAATTTCCTTTTACACAATTCTACTTAAAAACCTTAATTTTCACTTTGAAACAAGCCCCAGCTGATACCCTTTTTGGAACTGTGAAGAAATTAAGATGAAAAAGATAAAAACCATTAAGATTCATGGAAACATTTTGGAGCATTAAGATTCAGTGTCAGAAAACGCATGTCCTTTCATTTGTACGATGAAACAAGCCCAGCTGATACTCTTTTTGAAACTGTGAAGAAATTAAGATGAAAAAGGTAAAACCCTTAAGATTCATGGTGAACATTTTGGAGCATTAAGATTCAGTGTCAGAAAATACATGTCCTTTCATTTGTACGATGGAAAATGTCGCCTTTCTTTTCATTAGTATGGGCCATTATTTCTTTGAATCGGTGTGCTTTGGGGGCTTAACATTTCATGTAACAAATATTTTCTTTCAACTTTTATTTTGGAACTGTGTGATGCTGCAAAGTTAACAACGATGAAATCAAAACTAAATGATTACAGTCTTTCAATCCTGATATATCTTATTACCATGGTACCATAAACTGCCTGTTTGGGTAGTATCTTGTACACATGCACAAAAATTTAAACGCATGTTCAGATCGTCCGTGCAGTACAAGAAACCACTATGAACCAACAAGACCTATTTAATTTGCATTGAAAAACACAAAATGTATTGCATATCTTAAAAAAAAAGGTGAATGCACATATATACAAAAGAAATATGAAATAGGGGGAAATGTTTCCCTTATCCATAAGCACACCATGCAGTAGTATTCTTGTAATGTGTTGTACTCTGAAAAACGGATACCAGCTTGTTCTTATACATGTACACACACACAGAGCATTGCACAAGTTCAGGTTTTTGTCACTGTAGCTCAGCCGACCACACAGCATCTTGTCAGGGATGATGTCAGTCCAGCAAGGAAAAAAAAAAAGTCCCATCACAAAACAACTCTGTCTACTGAAAAAAAACAGATGCAGAAAAGAAATGAACAGCAATATGCAACTGTGACATGGTGGCTCAATTATATCTTGTAACCCACAAAAAAAAATATGGAGGTACAGTCCAATTGGGCAAATACAGGAGTGGACTGTTAGTGAAGCGTTTGCAAAGTTTCACCGACAGAAAAAAACAAGAGTTTTTAGACTAAAGTCAGGAGAATGGTCCATAAAAGCAGGACACAACAGGCATTTATTTTATTTAATGCTTCAAATGAAAAGATTTTTCATTTCTTTCTGATTTACACATGGGTTTTAAGTTGCGTTGGCTCCAACATCAGAACTTGATTTGACCTGGAACTTGTAACTGAAAAGTGTTCATTTGGCCCTTGAAGGTGCACACTCGTCCCATGCTGCAGTACTATTCGGAGTCCCTCAAGGCACCGTATTAGGACTGCTGCTATTTTTTAGCATACATCAACGACCTGCCGGATGTAGTCAAGTCTTCACACACAGAGTTGTTTGCAGATGACAGTCTCCTCTACAGGAAAATCTGCAGTCGCCAGGACCAAGCCTTGCTACAAGCCGACCTCGCTCACTTGGAAGACTGGGAGAACACTTGGCAAATGAGCTTCAACGCAAGCAAGTGCAACACCATCCAAGTCTCTCCAAGCAGACGCAAGCTAGTTATACAGACAGATTATACCCTCCACGGACAAACACTGGACACGGTGAGCTCCAGCAAGTACCTGGGCGTGACCATGGCCATGGCAGAAGATCTATCTGGACCCGACATGTGGAAACAGTGGCTGGTGATCTCCAGCAAGTACCTCCAAGTGTGACCATGGCAGAAGATCTATCTGGACCCGACATGTGGAAACACAGTGGCTGGTGAGCTCCAGCAAGTACCTAGGCGTGACCATGGCAGAAGATCCATCTGGACCCGACATGTGGAAACAGTGGCAGCCAAAGAGAACAGAACAGTGGGCTTTCTCAGAAGAAACTTCAGGGTTTGCACCCAGGAGATCAAAGCTGCCACATACACCACCATGGGTCAGACCTACACTGGAATACAGCTGCACCGTATGGGATCCACACCTACAGCAAGACACCCAACCCCTGGAGAAGAGGAGAGCAGTGAGATACGCCTGCAACAACTTCCATGACAGGACACCAGGCGCTAAAATAGACACGACTGCTTGAACACCTCAAGTGGGACAGCCTTGAAGAGCGCTGGCACCATAACAGACTTATGATGCTCTACCGTATCCACAACAGGCTGGTAGACCTAAACCCCTCCACATTCCACCGCCCTTCAGACAAATGGACTAGAGGCGCACAGAAATTCACCAGGAGCAGGTTACCCATCCAGTACTGTACCACTCCCCGCACCATCAGAGAATGGAACCAGCTACCAACCACCATCACGTCGGCACCCTCACTGGAGGCGTTCAGGCGCCGCCTGAGCTGCAGTCCCCACTACCTGCAGCCACCCCCAGTCTCCCCCTGAACCCTCCCATCAACCCCTGTACATAGTTTTAAAATCAGTTCATTTTTTAACCAACCAAGCCTGGGACACTGCAAAGCGACAACGTCACAACGCAGAGCCTACTACGCCAAAACGGACAGGCTCTATAATTGGAAGAAGAAGAAGATCCAGTTCCTGGCACTTCTACTCTACCAGTCTGGACCCCTAGGTTGTTCTACACACTCAATATGTGTGTCATTATTCCCACTGCAAATCTTTCCACATACCAGTATACCAGTAGTTTTTTTAAAACTAATACTGTGCTGGCTTTAAGCACACCACTCGTAAACCTGATTTCCCATGGAAACATTCTGGAAGTGCTTTCTGCAGCACTGGCTGACAAGGAAAAAAAAAGAAAAGAAAAAAAAATTAATAATAAACAATTTTTTTGATTGATTGCTAATCTACATTCCTAGGAGTAACAGACAAGCGAGAAGATCCTGGCCCTGGCCCTTCAGGGACTAAGCACACTAACACAGAACATTGTAACACCTTGATTATTGATTACAAGAATAGTGATGATTCACATTAAACATACATAAACGTACTCATACACTAAAAGTGTCACCCCCACACACAACCACAATATCAGAGTATAATTCCTGTGCGGAAAGAGGATACATAAAAAGTATCATTCACCAAAATAAAATCTTCAGCAAAGCGTGAGGAGGAATGAACAGTGGATAATGGGGCAGTCGTGTTCAAGAACACAAGCATACAGTCATAGTCAACATTCTTGAGGGTGGGGGGACTGAAAGTAAGAGATTCAAATCTGTGCCATTATGAGGGGGAAAAAAAAGTATAAAGCCAAACACGGACAGAAAAAAAAGAGAAAAAAAACCACCATCCCCCATCCGGTAAAGAACACAAGGATTATGTCAGCAGTACCCTGCTCACACACACATACACTGCTGGAGTACATTATAAATTTTTCCCACACTGACACTGGCATGAACTGACACAGCATGTCCAATTTGTTACCAGCAGCAAATCATTTGGAAACGTAGCACTTGTAAACAGTGACAACCATTGTGAAAAAGTAAGTGAACTGTTTTGAAACATAGCACTTCTGAAACAGCAACAATCACTTTGGTAAGTAAGTGAACTGTATGTTGGGTCAAAAACCACGAGCACACCTCTGTTCCCAAGCCATCACTTTTTGCAAAAAGGGCTATACATAAAACATCTGCGCAATATCGGGAGCTCACATGCTGCTGTTCCATGCTAAGTTTAGGACAACTTTTATGATGCCACTTTTTTTTTTGGTGATTGTGCATGCACGTGCATACCTTTGTGCACACTTGCTTGCAAGAAAGTAATAATCACTGAACAGTTTCCACATTTTTCTTTAGATGTTGTCTATTGCACGAGTTAATTTCCAAATACACATGAACAAAAAAAATGAACTAGGTTTGATTTGTGACTAAGGCAAAGCACAGAACAAAATGATGTTGAAAGTCAGAGGAGAACTAGAGAGGGGAAGAATGTACTAAGGAATGTGTTGGCCTGGGTAAGGAGTGTGAAAGGCTGGGGTGGGTAAGGGGTGGGGGATGGGGGGTGGGCAATGAACTCCATTGGGTGGACTGTCAACACCAGAGACTTGCATTTTTTTTTTCAAAAAGGTAATAATGAGAAGGAAGAAAAAAAAAAGCCCAAAAGCTTAAAATTATGGCGGAGGGACAGGAACAAGATTTGTGGTACGTCACTGCCTGTTATGTGTACCTAGGAGAGTTACGACTGACAGGAAAAAGGGTTTCCAGAACAAAGACGAGAATGGCTACAGAGGCAGAACACGACAGGCATTTGCTCCGAGTCTATTTAATGCTCAATGTATTATGCATGTGCACATGTGTACACATGTGCTATGTACACAGAGCACACACACACACACACACACACACACACACTCACACACATTGAGCATTATATAGACACTGAGTAAATGCCTTCATATATTTGTGTAATGATCTCTGTATATGTGTATCCAATGCTCAATGTACAAGTGTGTATGCAAGCTTCTGTTTGACATGTAAACATAGTACTGTTACACACATGAACATTAAGTATTGGATACCCAGATGTGCACAGAGCATTTTGCACACACACACACACACACACACACACACACACACACACACACACATCTACACAGGTACTTTACACACACAAAGTACATATATCATGCTGGTGTTCAACAATCTACTGGTAAAACTGCATTTCCTATGGAAACTACATTTAGGGAGTGTTTTTTTGCAGCTTGACTGACCACATAAAAAGAAATCTTAATGATACACAATCCGGACGGAAAAAAAAAAAAACTTAATGATACACAATTTTACTGATTGCTGCTATCTTGAATGATAAGGATAGGATATCTAAAATGATACACAATCAGAACAAGCTCTTAATGATACACAATTTTGATTGATTGCTTATCTTAACTGATAAGGATGGGATACTAACACAGTACACACCATTACATAATAAAGAACCGATTATTACAATGTATTGCCACTTGCTCCAGAGAAAGCCTACTCCAATGTATCCACCATCTGTCTCATTTTCACCCATCACTCCAGTACACACACAATATATCTCCTCCTTCTGTCACTTTTTTGGATATTGTTATTCTCTCTCCAGCCTGACCAGGACAACCTTAAGACCAGTGTATTTTATAAATCTACTGACTCCCACTCTCATCTGCTTTACTCCTCAAGCCATCCTGCCACTGCCAAAAACAGTCTGCCACATTCAGTGCATTTTATAAATCTACTGACTCCCACTCTCATCTGCTTCACTCCTCAAGCCATCCTGCCACTGCCAAAAACAGTCTGCCACATTCAGTGCAGTGTGTGCTTTTACTAAATCAGACTGAAAAAACAGTCTGCCATTCACAGTGTGTGAGACTGAAACAGATATGCAGCGATGCTACTGACTTTGAAAAGGAAGCAGTGAAAATGTGTTCCTTCTTCACTTCCCGCCAATACCCTGAGAACATAGTTTATGAAACACTCAAAGTCACATGCTCAGCAGCCCTCAGTTCCAGACCTTCTTAAAGACCATGATGGCAGAATACTGCAGTGCTCACCTACCACCCACACAAGCTTGCTGTTCACAATATTCTGCTTAGAAATTTCCATGTTTTGCAAAATGATCCAGTACTGAAAACTGCATTTCCCAAACCACTGTTGATTGCGTTTCGTAGAGATACAAACTTTCAAAACCTTGTGAGAGCATCAGTCCAGCATCCCTCCAGTGGCTTTTTTTTTCTTCTCCCAGAAATCAACCCTGCCCCAAGAAGAACTGCAAAACCTGCCCCTTCTCAGTTCTGCCATCACTGTCACAGGCCCCCACTTGCAACATTCACAATAAGATCTTCCTTCACCTGCCAGTCATCCAATTGGGTCTAACATCATAACCTGCACACTTTGTGACAAACTGTACATCAGAGAAACCTATCGCTCACTCAACCACTGTTTCACTGAACATCTTAGATCCATGAAACTTCAGTACAAGAACCCTACTGGAGTGCATTTTAACAGCCCCATGCACACATACTCTCACAACAAAAAGTTGCTGCTGTCTGGCAGAATAAAACCAGCATGACCTATCAACAATTCATGGAATCCTGGCTGATCAAACGACTTGGCACCACTACACCAACAGGACTTGGCATCAAAGAATAATTTCTCTCCTCCTCCTCCTCCTCTCTCACTCTGTTCTCTGCATGCGCCCCCTCCTCTCTCTCTCTCTCTCTCTCTCTCTCAAACTTCACTTTCCTTTTTCCTTTCTCATAACACACACATCTGATTTCTACTCGGCCCTGCAGCCACTTGCTTGAGTTTGCTATCACCATGATTTATGTTCACCTTTCCATGTTTTAAATTGCTATGTTATTATAGTTCTTTACCACTTAAAAGGGTTTGAGGCCCAAAACATTTGGTCATTCATATCTTTTCCTTGAATTTACCATTCCACCCTCTTTTTCACTTTTTATTATTTCTTAACTGATAAGGGTGGGGTATCTTGATACACAATCAGAACAAGCTCTTAATGATACACAATTTTGAATGATTGCTTATCTTAACTGATAAGGATGGGATACCAACACAGAACACTGTTATATAATAAAAAATTGATTACAAGAACCCACCCACATGTAACAGGTATTTTACACAAACGCGCATACATCATGCTGGTGTTCAACAAACCATTGGCAACACTGCATTTCCTATGGAAACTACATTCAGGGAGTGTGTTTTATGCAGCTTGACTGACCTCGCAGAAAGAAATCTTAATGATACACAACTCTGATTGATTGCTATCTTCATTCCACAGGGTAGGAAACTAAATCAGGACACTTATCACATGATACAACTGATTATAACAAAACTGCTGCCTCACACACACACACACACACACACACACACACCCCTAACAGTAGTATAACTCCCACATGGAAAGAGGATATAAAGGGTAAGGTAATATTGCTTATAGCCCAGCCGACTGCAAAGGGCCATATCAGGGCTGTCACCACGTTAAAGAGGATGTTAAAAAAAACATCAGTCATGAAATAGTATTATAAGCATAGC
Source organism: Conus betulinus (assembly GCA_016801955.1). Classification (NCBI taxonomy): domain Eukaryota; kingdom Metazoa; phylum Mollusca; class Gastropoda; order Neogastropoda; family Conidae; genus Conus; species Conus betulinus. Next base: position 31,432 of record JADBJO010008132.1, on the reverse strand, counting down.
CTGAGATGGCCATGTTCAAATACACCAGCATGCATTCATAGTCAACATTGTTGTTCATCATAAAACAGATTGGGTTTCAAGGGCAGTGAGGAACAGGGATGATGATGTTGTTGAGGATGGGGACTGAGAGTAAGAGACTCAAAATATGTGGGGAAAAAAAAAAAACTGAAAGCCAGTCACTAACAGAAACAAACACAATCATCCATCCTCACCTCCTCCACACAATGTATGATTTATAGGATTATGTGAGCTACACTCTGGCTCCCACAAATACACTGAACGAGTACATTATTCATCTTTCACACACTGACATTTGCATAACTGCATAGCCTGTCCAGTCATTAATAGTATGCAGTACACTGTAAGTAGCAACAATCGCTTAGGGAAAGTAATTAAATTCCTGGTTCAAAATAAAGCAAAATATGAGCACCTCTGCTCATTTCAAGCCATCATCTTTTTTTTCGAAAAAATGCTATTCATTTAAAGTCCACACAACACCCGAGTCCACATGCTGCTGCTTGACCATACTAAGTTTACAACAATTTTTTCGTGAAGCCACTTTTGCGTGGTGATTCTGCATGCATGTATGTGTGCGTGGTGCACACTTGCATGCAAGAAATAATTTTTGTATAGTTTCCATGTTTTTTCTTTGGATATTGTCTTTTGTACCAGTTATTTGCCAAACATGCATGACAAAAATTGACTCAATTCCATTTGTGACTGAAGGTACAGAACAGACTGGAAATGATGTTGAAAGTGAAAGGAATGGAAAGGGGAAAGCAATGTACTACAGAATGTGTTGGCCTGGGTAAGGAGTGTGAAAGGCTGGGGTGTTGGGTGGGGGTGGGGGGGGGGGGGGGGGGGTGATGGGGGTGGAGATTAATTCAATTAGATGAACCATAAATTAGTGACTTGAATTAGAAGAAAAAAAAAAAAAGCAAGCATGAGATGGGACAGATTAAAATGCTTAAAGTTTAAAATTATTGTGGAGGGGCATGACAAAGATTTGTGGCTACTCGACTGCCTGTATAGTAGATAAGAGTAACTAACAACTGACAAGAAAAGGGAGCAGGAAATCAAAGAATAGACCGATGGGGACTGAGAATTGCAAGGCACCAAAAACCCAATCCAACATGTTGGGGGCAATTAATGGGAGGAACAGAAATGAAAGGGAAACAGTATTACTGGGAATGGACTGAACTGTCAAGAGAAAGGAATGCGAGCTAGGCATGATTTACGTGGAGGTATGTGAATTCTTTGCAGAAGAAGGGGAAGAGAGGCTAGAAGCAAAAAAAAAAAAAAAAAAAAAAAAAAAAAAAGGGTGCAATAGCCAAAGAAATAGTGGCGATAGGTGAGAAAACAGACATGCAAGAAATGGAGAACAGAAAGGGACAGGAGCTAACACTGATATGTATACAGTAATAAAAATGATTTTGGGGAATAGGAGAGAGAGAGAGAGAGAGAGAGAGAGAGAGAGAGAGAGAGAGAGATCTCTATGTCAAGTGGAGTTGGGAACAAGTAGTGCAGCCACTTCACCGTTCTTTTCAATGTAAAGCAATGTAGGGGGGGGCCATACAACACAAGATACACTTATCAAGAGTTAGGAACCAGAGAAGAAATAAATCTGATTTTGAGTACAAGCCAAACAGAATGGAAAAAAAAATAACAGCTGCAGACATTGAAAGGGGAGTAACCAATGCAAAACAAAAATGATAGAAATGGCAAAGTGCAAGAGGCTGGAACAATTCCAACTGAGGCAGAAATATGGCAACTGGTAACAATGCACAAAAGTGGAATAGAAATTTTTCCCAGAAAGGTAAGGAAACCTGGGCTCTGGAAAAGAAAAGGAGAGTCTAACAGAGTACCCAAAATGTCCGTAAACAGGAAGTCCAATGGAAACAAGGTGGCTG